>JAUMJJ010000357.1:0-233501 GCA_033556795.1 Tapera naevia
CCCTGCCCGCTCGCTGACGCCGCACGCTGATTCGCCGCCCGCTTCCGCCGGCCCCCGTATGGCGCGCTGATTGGCTGCGCGCACGCAGGCCCCGCCTCCCCCCGCGGCCCCGCCCCTCACCATCTACGGACGCGCTCGATGGCCGCCATCACTTTTTTGATGTCATCCTTGGCGCGGCTTCGGGTCTCGGCGCGCACCGAGCGGCCCGACATGGCGCCCGCAGCCCCGGCCAGCCCCGGCTCCGCAGCGCCCGCCGCCGCCCGCCGCGCATGCGCGCGCCCCGCCCCCGCCCTGCGTCACCGCGCTCGGAGGACGAGAGTGTGGGCGTGGCTTGCCTTGTGCGCATGCGCAGAGCACCCAGCCCTAATACGGGCACCGCCCCGTGCGTATGGAGGGCGGGGAGAGGCCGGCGACGCCATCTTGGTTTAGGTCAAGTCCGGCGTAGCGCTGGGCAGGGCTTGGAGGTCTCCCGGGGGCCTCGCCGGTCGCTGCGCTGGGTCTAGCGGGGCGACGCCGACGGCGCCATCTTGGATTGGGGCAAAGCACGCGCCGGGCGAGGGGGCCTCATCCAAGGGCTGCACCGGCCAGGAAGCCCCCGGGCCCTGCCCGAGCGGTGGAAAGAGCCCAGGCTGCCTCCAGGCAGCGCCCTCCCTGCAGCAGAGCCCCCCCCCTGCCCGGCAGATTCGATTCCTCTGAACCAAACCCCGCAGAAAGCCCTTTTCTAAACCCAGGGAATCTCACCCTGCAATCGCTCCCCTGGGATATGAATGAGGGACCAGGTGGGGATGAGTCCTGGGAAGGAAAGACCCCAGCAGTGTCTGCAGGGAGCTGCCCCACTTGCCCTGTTGCACAAGAGGAAGCACCCGCACTCCTCTCCTGCAGCTGGTTCAGGGTGGAAGGAGCTGATAAGCTTTGCCTCAAATAACTTAAGATGGGACATTACCCCTGAGCTCAGCACTTCTTGCACTGCAGGCTGGGGCTCCTGCAGCAAGCAGTGGGGTCACCAGGCTGGTTTGCAGATGTGCAGCTCCCCTCAGGCTTCTCCCTGATAGATTCTTTACCAGGTGGCCAAGAAGGTCAACAGCATCCTGGCTCTGATCAGCCATGGGCTGGCAGCAGGAGCAGGAAAGGGATCGTCCCCCTGCACTTGGCACTGGTGAGGTCCCACCTTGAATCCTGGGGTGTTTTGGGCCCCTCACTCGAAGAAGAACACCGAGGGGCTGGAGCACGTCCAAAGGGAACAGAGCTGGGGAAGGGGCTGGAGAACAGGGGTTGTGGGAGCTGCTGAGGGACCTGGGGCTGTTCAGCCTGGAGAAGGGCTGAGGGGAGGCCTCATCATGGTCTACAACTGCCTGAAAGGAGGTTGTAGCAAGCTGAGTGCTGGTCTCTTCTCCCAAGTAACAAGTGATAGGACAAGAAGAAATGGCCTCAAGCTGCACCAGGAGAGGTTTAGTTTAGATATTGGGAGAAGTTTTTTCACTGAAATAGTAAAGCCCTGGCAGAGGCTGCCCAGGCTGGTGGTGGCGTCACCATCCCTGAAATGGTTTAAAAGCCTTTTTCAGTTCAGTAGTGGACAGGGATGGTTGGACTGGATGATCTCAAAAGGTCTTTTCCAACCTTGAGGATTCTGTGATTCTCATGTCTCCAGCCCAGGCCCCAACACTGCAGACTGAAGAAACTGACAATTGAATTGAGGGGGATGTCCATGGGGAGCTGCTGGTAACAGGCTGGAGTATTGTCTTGTCTACAACTCTAACACCCCACTCCAGGGTGGGAAAAGGAAAGAAGGGGTGCTGCTGATAACAAAACAATCCTGCTGGAGGGGTGGCTGTTGTTCTGTCTCCAGCCCTGACTCCCTCCCTGAAGCAACCCCGACGGCTGAGTGTAAAAGTTTTATAGGGGTTGTCAATCATCAAGCCCTTTTCCAAAATCATGGAATGGTTTGGTTGGAAAAGACCTGTGAAATTATCAAGTCCAACTGTACCTGTCCACTAGTAAACCAGATCCCTGAGCACCTTGTCTGTCCATCTTTTAAACCCCTCCAGGGATGGAGACTCCACCATCGCCCTGTGCAGCTTCTGCCAGGGCCTGAGAACCCTTTCAGGAAAGATGTTCCTGACATCTGATAAGATAATCACCCTCTGCCTAATTGAGGAACCCCTGAGAACCGATAAAACTGGCCAATTCAGCTACTGTCTGCTCTCTGCTGCATCTTCCTTCCATCATCTCTTGGATCCTTGACACAGGACCCTATTGCCAGCAAAAAAGAAACTTTGTCATTGGAACACTTGGGTGGCGATTACCTTTTTTCTATTTCTTTTCCATTTCTCTTTTCCTTTCTATCCTTCCTCTTCTCTTCCCCTTTTCCTTATTCACTAAAAGATTCAAACACACCACAGTTTTAGTCCTTGCTCAATAAAGTTGTTTTCCTGCACATTTCTGGTTGCTCGGTGCGGATGTACTTTATTTGTCGAATCTATAAAACCAGGCTTGAACCCAGGGTTCTCAAATTGGTCCCTGACACAGGGTTATTAAAAAGAGCCCCCCACGGGGACGATCAATGCTTCTTGCCGTAGATGGCGGCGAGCGCTTTGCGGGCGCTGGCGATCTGCTGCTCCAGCCGTTCCCGGGTGGCACCGCTGCCCGTCCTTCTCAGCATGGCCTCCATCTCCTCCACCACCGCCCGGTGCCCGGCGGCGTTGTGGAAGATGCAGATGGTCCTGTCCCCACACGACACCAGGTAGCGGCTGCTGGTGTCGAAAGCCAGGTCGGTGACGCCGTGTCCGTGCACGGCGAGGAAGCGCTCCTCCTCCTCGCCCCTGCGCGTGTTGTACACGGCGACGTCTGCGCCGCTGGAGATGGCGACGACGCGAGCGTCAGGGGACAGGGCGATGCGACACGGCTCCGCCACCGTGCACTTCCCTGTCAGAAGCAGGTAGGGATCCTGCTGCTTCTTATATTCTACGTCTGTGTCCCAGAATTTCCACGTCCCGTCCTTTGAAACGGTTGCCATCCTGCAGGAGAGAGAGCACAAGGCCACTGGCAGCACCTCCTCCCCTGCCACACCTGGGATGCTTTGTGAGTCTCCTTCTCGCAGAGGATGGACAGGAGGAAATCCACAGGGAATATGCAAGTGGCCCACATCAGTCAGGGTTTGGCTGCCGGCACCGCGCTGACTGTCCCGTGTGACGCGGAGACGACGCACACCTACCTCCTCGCGTCGTTGGAGAAGGAGAAGGAATATACGCCAGCGGTGTGGCCTTTCAACTCAAACGCCCTGGACACCTCCCGGAAGTCTCCGTTCTTGGCAAAACACACCTCCCACACCTTCACGTCAGGGGTGAAGCCACAGGATGCCACAAACCTGAGTGAAGCAACAAGCAGAGAGGGGATCGGCTACAGAGCTCCTGCTGCCGTCAGGGCAGTCCTACAGAGCTCCCCTGCACGAGGAGAACATGAGACAGGGCTCTTTGAAGGTAAAGCTATCTGATTCCAACATTCCAAGCTTTGCCTTATCACCTGGAAAAGCTTTCACTTTTCACTGAGGCCAGGCTGGTAGAGGGAGCACTAAGGGCAGGCACCAGTGATCGAAACAACTGGGGAATGAGAAACTCATAGGCCAAAGTAAAAAAAGCAAAATGGTTTTGATACCCAAACTCACTGAGCTTAGAGCACAGTGTCTTCCTGCAGCACCAAGTTAGAGACAGAATGGAAAACAAGATTTTCCTGATAAACAGATCTCCCACTAACAAAGATTTTAATTTATAATCAACCTTTACAAAGCTACAAACACGTCAGAAATGTTGTTTGCTCTGCACACACTGTTTGCACTGTCCAACCTCCGCTTCTGAGGCCAGTGCTGTTCTCAGCTCTTCAGGAGACAGTTAACAGGAAGGAGCAGTGGCAACCCACTGGGCATCTACGCCCACACAGGTGGGAGCGCTCCTGGAGGGGCTGCTCTCAGGGGCCAAATTCCCTTTTTAAAAGGTGGAACCCTCAGTAAGCTGCATTAAAAGAACAGCTAATTGCTGATGGTCTGAACTGATGATGTCCTCTGGGAAGAAGTGAGGTTGCTCATCCCTCGTGCCATCTCCCTCTCTGCTGCAGGAGCACCTGGAATACCTCAGGCCTCTCACCTTCCACAGGGTGACACCGTGGCGTAGGCATTGTTCATCTGGTTAGTGTTAATGCTGGCCAGGACCTCACCCTTCGGGCTCCAGATCAGGATGGTGGTGTCGCTGGAAGCCGTCATGATAAACTTTCCTGGGAGGGAAAAGGCAGAGATCAGGAGAGTTCCCAGGCTTAACGCTGCCACAGGCCTTGGGCAGTCAGTAAGCAGCGCAACCTCTCCCTGTATCTGGACCAGAAAACCAAAAGCAGAACCAAAATTCAAGCAATGTCATTCTCCCAGGACAGAGCAAAGTGCAATATCAAGACTCGTCTCGTGGTTAAGCCTCAGTGCACCCTGGGCTTGGACAGCCCTCGGGGCGCAGGAGGACAGGCGCGCGCCTCACCCCAGGACCCCTCTACTCCCCTCGCACAGCTCGGCACCAGGCTGGCACCGCGGAGCGACGCTGCAGGCTCCACCTTCCCCAGGTGGTTCAAACACAACTCGAGGCATCCACAGATGTCATGGACTGCAGGCAGGGAGCTGACTACAAGGCACTGCTATTATCCACGAGCACGGCTGTATCAGCACTTTGGACTCCTTGTTCTTTCCACCTCCCCTTTTCCATCTCAGCCTGGACAGGGAGTCACCTATTTCCCTTTCAGATACTCACTGCACGTTTAAGTTTTCACTTTCACAGCTGAACAAAGGTCTCAATTTTCTCAGCTATCCAATTACAGAAGTGAACTCACAGCCAACCCACTCCCAACTGGCTGCTGTCACATACCCGAAGCATTAATCCATCAGTTCCTCACTGCTAACACATACTTGCCCTTCAGACTCTGTTCTACAAGATGTCCAAGACAGACAGAAGAGAGATTTTTGACTGGAGGGACAGAGAACAGTGACTCTCTCCATATTGAGACCAGACCTCTTTGCAACAGCATTCCTCAAAATGTAAATTAAAGAGACTGTGCCTATTGGGCAGCAAGTTGTGTGCTTACAGGAATATCACCTGTCTGAAAACAACACAGAATCACAGAATTATTAAGTTTGGAAAAGACCTCTAAGCTCATCCAGCTGTCAGCCCAACCCCACTGTGCCTGCTAAAACCTGTCCTGAAGTGCCACAGCTACATGTGTTCTGATTCCCTCCAGGGATGGAGACTCCCCCACTGCCCTGGGCAGCCTCTGCCAGGGCTTCACCACTCTGTCAGTAATGAATTTTTTCCTGATATCCAATCTAAACCTCCCCCTGGTGCAACTTGAGGCCATTTCTTCTTGTCCTATCACTTGTTATTTCAGAGAAGAGCCCAGCACCCACCTCACCACAACCTCCTTTCCAGGAGCTGCAGAGAGCTATGACGTCTCCCCTCAGTCTCCTCCAGGTTAAACAGCCCCAGGTCCCTCAGCTGATCCCACAGCCCCTGTTCTCCAGCCCCTTCCCCAGCTCTGTTCCCTTCTCTGGATGCGCTCCAGCCCCTCAGTGTCCTTCTTGGAATGAGAGGCCCAGAACTGAATCCAGGATTCGAGGTTTGGCCTCACCAGTGCTGAGTGCAGGGGGACGATCCCTTCCCTGCTCCTGCTGGCCACACGTGGCTGATTCCAGCCAGGATACTGGTTGCCTTCTTGGCCACCTGGGCCACTGTTTGCTCATGTTCAGACACTGTCTATCAGCACCCCCCCAGAGCCTTTTCAGCCACTCTTTCAGTTCACTCAGTAAACAAAATCTAAGCAGTAACACCTGAGAGATTACAGCGAATCAAGTGCATAGGCACTGAGAGTGCCAAAGGCTCCGACGCTTTCAACCCAGCAGCTCTTGTTTCAGAAGGAAATCAAAACCAATCCCGAGCTTCAAGAAGCAGGCTGCTCCTTTCCATACCTGTCTCTGCAATCCCTATGTTAATGATGGGAGCCTTGTGCTTCTTTGGAAAGTCCCCAGAAGTAGCAGTGAATGTGAAGCTGCCATCATCTTTCTTCGTCATCTTATAGACACGAATGGTCTCGCCATTCGCCAGCCAAACAATGAATGCCCTGTGGGAGGAGAGATGCTCTGAAGCATTAGGAAACCAGCTACCTCAGCTCAGCCTGGGGAAATAAAAAGCTGCTCATTTTACAAGGGCACCAAGTTCTCTACCTGCTTTAGCTCAGCTCTTAACAGCGAATGGAAAAGAACAGAATTTATTACTCCTCATCAGGAAACAAGATCCCTTCCTCACTCTAAGAGGCCACTTCACAAATTGCCAAGGCTTTCCTAACACCCTTCCAGCCAAAGGTCTCTCCTCAGCCCCTCAGAAGCACCTCAAAACAGCTGCATGCCCTGTTGACAAAGGCCTTAACAAGCACCTTCCACAGACAGCAAGCTGAGCAGGGGAATATTTGCCCTGAGAACCACAGTAAAGTGCCAGCTGCTTTCATGAGAGGCCATGGGAGAGAAAGAGCCCGTGAAGGATGTCACTTCAATGCAGCCCGGAGGGGACACAGAATCATGGAATGGTTTGGGTCAGCAGGAATCTTGAAGCTCCTTAAAGAACTTAAAGCTGTAAACCCCTGCCATGAGTATGGACACCTCCCATCAGATCCGGGGCTCAAAACCCCATCCAACCTGACCTTGAACACCTCCAGGGATGGGGCAGCCACCACTTCTCTGGGTAACCTGGGCCAGGGCCTCCCCACCCTCACAGTAAAACATTTCTTCCTCAGATCTAATCTCAGTCTCCCCTCTTTCAGCTCAAACCTGTTCCCTCTATCCTATCCACGCACTCCCTGATGAAGAGTCCCTCCCCAGCTTTCCCTACTTCTCCCTGCAGCCTTCTCTTCTCCAGCCTGAACAACCCCAACTCTCTCAGACTGTCCTCATAGGGCAGAGGAACATAGAGGACATCACTGATCCCAACTGGGGCTTGGCCTGTGCGACCAGCATCTCTGTCAGCAGGACATCCCGGTGCCAATATGGCCCAAGTGGTGCCCACGCTGGGGATAGGTGAGGTTGGGGGGGCCTGTCTCTACCTTGAGTCAGGGCTGAGGCGGACCAGCTCGGCGTGGTCCAGCCCCACGTTGGCCCGCAGGCAGCGGTGCTCCCGCGCCGCGAAGTCCCGGGTGCTCCACAGCCGGACTGTGCGGTCGTCAGCGCATGACGCCAGGTATTTGCCATTGCTGCTGAAGTCCAGGCAGGAGATGGCACCACTATGGCCCTGTGGAGACAGTGCGGTCACAGTGGCCCCTGCCCTCACCCTGCCCCTATCCTCACGCTCACCCAGCCCCTATCCTCACGCTCACCCAGCCCCTATCCTCACGCTCACCCAGCCCCTATCCTCACGCTCACCCAGCCCCTATCCTCACGCTCACCCAGCCCCTATCCTCACGCTCACCCTGCCCCTATCCTCACGCTCACCCAGCCCCTATCCTCACGCTCACCCTGCCCCTATCCTCACGCTCACCCAGCCCCTATCCTCACGCTCACCCAGCCCCTATCCTCACGCTCACCCTGCCCCTATCCTCACGCTCACCCTGCCCCTGTCCTCACGCTCACCCAGCCCCTGTCCTCACGTTCACCCTGCCCCTATCCTCACGCTCACCCTGACCCTATCCTCATGCTCACCCTGCCCCTATCCTCACGCTCACCCTGACCCTTGCTCAGTCCTTTGCCCTCATCCAGTCCCTGCCCTTGCCCAGCCTCTGCCCCTCACCTAGTTTCTCGCCCTCACCCTGCCTTGCCCCTCACTCTGCCCTCACTCTCACCCTCAACCAGCCCCTGCCCCTCACCTTGCCTCCCCCAGCCCCGTCCCAGGGCAGCAAGAACCACGCTGGGGCCTGCAGGCAGAGCGAGTCCTTTATGAAGCAGCACGGCGGCCCCGCTGCCCAGCAGCTCCCCGTGCCCAGGGCGGGCAGGGCCCCGCGCTGCACCGGCCCCGGGGCACAGGCGGTACCTTCAGGGCAGCCACGAGCAGCCGGTGTGCGAACTGGTGCCGCTGCGGTTTGTCCCTGCGGGCCCGCGTCGGCTGCTTCGCCTTCCTCTGCTCCCCGGGCCTGGCGGCGGCGGCGGCGACGTTGGGCGCGGGGCCTGCGGGGAGCGGCGGGGCGGCTCGGATCGGCCCTGCTCAGCGTCCCCCGCCCGCCCCGAGGGGCACTCACCGTCCGGCGGCGCGGCGCGGCGCAGCCCGGCCACCGCCAGCAGCAGCAGCAGCAGGAGGAGGGCGAGGGCGCCCGGCACCACCATCGGCGCCCCCAGCGCCGCCGCCTCCATCTTCGCGCCGCCACCTCAGCGGGCCGCGCCGGAACCAGCGAGAGTGCGCGCAGAGCGGCGCCGGGGGGGGTGGGAGGGGAGGGGTGGAGGGTGGTGCGCTGCCCGCGGGCGCCACTCTGGCGGCGGGGAGGTGTTACTGCACCCATCAGCCAGCCCCTTGCCCTGCTCCTGCTCTCATCCTTCTCCTGTCCTCACCCTGCCCTCACTCTGCCCCAGCCCTCATTCTTCTCCTGTCCTCACCCCACCCCAGCCCTCACCCTGCTCCTGCCCTCATCCTGCCCCAACCCTCATTTTTCTCCTGCCCTCATCCTGCCCCAACCCTCATTTTTTTCTCCTGCCCTCATCCTGCCCCAACCCTCATTTTTTCTCCTGCCCTCATCCTGCCCCAACCCTCATTTTTCTCCTGCCCTCACCCTGCCTCAGCCCTCATCCTTCTCCTGCCCTCACCCTGCTCCTGCCCTCACCCTGCTCCTGCTATCATCCTTCTCCTACCCTCACCCTGCCTTTGCCCTCAACCTGCCCTCACCCTGCCCCAGCCCTCATCCTTCTCCTGTCCTCACACTGCCCTCACCCTAACTCTCCCCCAGCCCTCATCCTCATTCTCCCCCAGCCCTCATACTGCTCTTCACCCTACTCCTGCCCTCATACTGCTCTCATCCTGTCCCTGCTCTTACCCTGCCCCTACCTTCATCCTCCCCTTATCCTGCTGCTGCTCCTGCCCTCTTGCTACCCTCACCTTACCCTCCTACTGCTCTCACTCTGCCCCTGCCCTCACCCAACCCCTTTCCTGCCTTCCCCTAGAGCAGCCCTGAGACAGAAAGAACTACGCTGGGGCCTGGGTGTAGAGCGAGTCCTTTATGAGGCAGCACAGCGGCCCCGCTGCCCAGCAGCTCCCTGTGCCCAGGACTCCTGGCCGCAGATGGGCAGAGCCCTGCACTGCACCAGCCACCCAGGGGTGGCTCCCTGAGCCCATGGAGAGGGAGTCCATTGCCCCAGGCTGCCCTGTGCTTGAGCAGCCTGGCTGGGGGCTTCTCGCTGGCGTCAGCAGACTGGCCGACAGCACCCAGGGTCTTGCCGGCAGCACCCAGGGTCTTGCCAGCAGCACCCAAGGTCTCTCCAGGAGCAGCCAGGGTCTTCCCAGCAGCACCCAGGTTCTCGCCGAAGGTGGGAGAGCCCCTCCAGGTGCAGCTAGAAGCAGGTGCCGCCATGGCCCGTGCCCTCCACAGCCCGCGTTGCCTGCTCTGGGATGCGGGCTGGGTCACTCAGGATGGAGGTGGAAATGCTCAGTTGCCGGAGGGAGCTCAGGACAGCTGCAGGGAGATGTGGAACATGTCAGCTGCCCCTCTGCCTTCCTCCCCCCTTCCAGTCCCTCCTTTCACCCTAGCCTCACCCGGCCCTCATCCTGCTGGGGCTGAAAGGGGCACAGGTTCACCCTTCCTGGGAGAGATGGTCCTTCTCCACCCTGGGAACAGCACAACAGCTCCCTGCCACAGCCCGCAGCAGAAAGGGCAGAGGGAAAGCCACCCCATGGGGCTTTGGGGAGAGCAGAGCCCTGCCAAGCCAGGACATGGGCTCTTGGGTGGGGGCAGCAGCAGCCAGCTCAGCTGGAGCGTGGGTGTGAAGAGAGCGTGGAGAAGCACTGAGCACGCAGCCCCAGGACTTCCACAGGTGCTTCCCTCCCTTGTGGCAGAAACGTGGTGCATTTGGCACCAGCTCCACCACCCTCTAGGACACCCCCATCCCTTTGCCCTCTGCTTTTCCATCGGTCTGGGCCAGCCTATGTTCTTCAGGATGGCACGCAGAGGAGCGGGGCCACCTACTCGGCCGAAGCGCTGGGAGGGAGCAGTGCTGGTCCAGCCAGGTGAGAGATGTCTGGGTGAGGCTTTCCATGCTGGCTGTGGAGACCATGCTGTTGAAAGACTCAAAGAGGGGCCTGATGATGATGCTGAACTGATGGGAGCAGAGGAGTTAAGGAGCAGCCTTGGAGGACCATGGTGTCCTACCTGCCAGGTGTGGGTAGCACCCTCCTATGGGCAGCAGGACAAACCTCCTTGCCCAGCCATGAGGCAGACGTGCTGGGTGTCTTCCTCAGTGCAGCACCATGCTGGGCACCTGCCTGCACTGCTGGGGTGGTGGAGACCTGAGCATCACCCAGGACAGGCAGTGGGAGAGCTGTGTAACCTCCGTGAAGACCGGGGCTACCAGGAATGGTTTGAATAGACACAAGACAACTCTTCCAGAGCAGATCAAGGAGCCAGCTAGCACAGTGTCCTCTGAAGTACCCAGCAGCAGGGCATGACACCAGCATGTCCAGCGTGCTCCCCTGGTGCTCCCAGCCTGCAGGGACTGTTGATTTTGTGGGTGAAGTTCCACAGCAGACACCTCCACTGTGAGTACATCCTGGAGCCCATATCTGCTTTAGCATCCCCAGTGTCCTGTGGAAGAAGCTCCACAGTGCTCCCAAACTCCATATCAGGAGCCACCTCTGCCTTGCTCGGGCTGCCTGCACTGGATTGGACTGTGGGCAGCAAGGCCTGCCCATCCCTCTGACCCTTGGTCCTCTCTATCCTACTTTCCACCACATGAAGCCCCAACTTGTGTCCCAGACATGGGCACACCTGGGTTTCCAGAGTGTGCCATGTGGCCACCAAGGCCAACCATTGTGTCCCGCCCTGTGTGTCTAACCCCTAGTTGATGGCTGCTGCCTCTCAGAGCCAGTTTGTGTGTCGCCAGAAGCTCTCCCCTGCATGAGTTCAGCTCCACTGCTGACTTCAATTCTGCTCTCTTCCTCCAAGGAACAAGTGACAGGAAATTGCCTCAAGTTGTACCATGAGAGGTTCAGTTTGGATATTAGGAAAAATTTCTTTATCGAAACAGTGGTGGAGCCCTGGCAGAGGCTGCCCAGGGCAGTGGTGGAGTCTCCTAAAGGTGCTCAAAAAACATGTGGCTGTGGCACTTTGGGACGCGGTTTAGTGGCCATGGTGGGGTTGGGCTGACAGTTGGACTGATGAGCTTAGAGGGCTTTTCCAACCTTAATGATTTTGTGAGTCACTTCTCCCTGAGGCCTGACCACTTACTCCTGCTTCATTTGCATCCTTGTAACAGAAGCTTCCTCCTAACCACAGCATCTTGGCCTGTTCCCACACGTGCCTTTGGCTGGGAAACCTCTTCCTGTGGTCCCCAGAGCCTCGAGAGCTGGAGGGACCCCACAGATGCAAGAGGTGAGAGTTAACCAGAAGACCTGGTGGTTGGTGGAGGGGTCAGAGGAAGCATCAGACAGCAGCCCCAAAGGATACGATCCAGAACTTCCAGTTCTGCAGCGTGGAGGAGCGCACGTACTCGTTGAACATGCTGCGCATCTTGTCGAAGCGCTGGCGCGTGATGGGCACCCCCGTGGCCGGCAGCTGCTCCTGGCACAGGCTGTGGGGTACAAGCCATGGGTCCCTGTTCAGGAGGCTGGGAGCCCCGGGGCTGCCCTGCAGGGAGAGGCTCTGGCAGAGCCTCAGCGTCCCCCTCCCAGGGCAGTGATGGAGCGTGGCCACACACTCTGATCCACCCAGCACCCCTGCCCCGTAACAGGGTCTGAGGGGGAACAGAGTCGAGTGCAGGTGCTGAGAGGTGCTCAGGAGCCTTGCTGTGTCCTGCTGCCCCCGGGTGCTGCCACTTGCCCTGCCTGGCTGGGCTGCCTGCACCCCTCTTACTTGATGGAGCTGTTGAGCTCCTCGATCTGCTCCCGCAGCCGCTGTGCCTCGTCCTGCAGGGCCGCCCGCTCCTGCTGCAGCTTGCAGATGTACTCGGCTGTCTTCTGCAAGGTGGTGGCCTTGCTGACCTGCAGGGTCACGGGAGTGAGACGGCGAAGGAAGCCTCTGGAGTGGGCAGGGCGTGGGGCACCCCACGCTTTGTGCCCTGGGGCTGGCAGTGTGAGGTGTGGTGTTCCCTGTGGCTGAGCTTGGGCACCTTCTGCCCCAAGGTCCCAAGCCCAGACCACCACGGGTTAGGTCTCCACGTGCCTGGTGCAGGCTCACGGCCTCCTGCCCCACGGGCCGGGATGCGTGGGGGTAGACCAGGGATTCACCATCCCTGGGTGACACACCGGGTCGCTGTATGCCCAAGTCCATCCTGGGTGCTCACCTTGATGCTGGGCTGGGTGCTTAGCGTGCTCACCAGGCTGTGCAGTGTGTCGAAGCCCAGCTTGATGTTGAAGCGTCTCTTCTGCTCAGCGGAGATGTGTGTGATGCGGCGGCTCTCCATCTGTGGGCAAGCACTGTCAGGCAGTGGGCACAGGCCCTGGGCCACCAGCCCCATCCGGCACAGCCTGGTCCCAACATCACAACAAGGGGTTGATGGGGAGAACAGCAGGAAAGGGAGGTGCATATGGAGATGGTGTCTCCATAGTGAATGTACCTTGCTGGACTCAGGCCTGCCCCGACGAGACACCGAGTGGTGAAGGGAGATGCCAGAACCCAGAGCCACAGCGGCTCCTGGGGAAGCCTGGCTGGGTTTGGGCCGATCACTGCCTGCAAAAGGAGAGGTGATGCTCTGGGGGAAGCAGCAGCAGCAGCAGAAGCCCCTCGTGATGGGTTGACAGCAGGGTCCCAAGCCGGGCTGGTTGGAGAGGAGCACCCCGACCCCAGGGCAGCCACTCTGCTCAGCTGGCGCAGATGCTCTGGTCCAGCATCCAACCACGTCTTATCAATTTCTCTTATCCCAAATTGCACTCATTTTAGAGAGGCTCCAATGGGAACATTTGGGATGTGACATTTTCAGTTCTCAGGGTTTCTTGAGGTGGAAACCACCAGCAGAGAGCCCTGAGGGCAGCAAGGCTGCAGCCTGCAGCACCAAACCGAAACTGGGAACACACCACAGCCTGGTTTCCAGCCACTGCTCTGGTTTCTGTGGCTGCAAGCAAGGAGCTTCCCATTCGAAAACCAAGCTTTGGGTTTTCAAAACCACGCTGTGACATTTTGCTGCTTTTTGTCTTTTCCTGATCCTGCTTTTGCCTCTGGAGAAAGAGGCAGGTGAAGAGGCTGGGTGGAAAGGAATCATCCCTGTAAATCCCAGCAAACAGCTGGGATTGAAGCCAAAATCAACAATTCCCACAAAGTGTGGTCCCAGCTCCCTGCAGGGAGCGCGGTGTCCCGTGCAGCTCTTTGGGGTGCCCCAGACTCACCACAAGCTGATGTGGGGGACAGCTGTTCTGCCTTGGGGACAGGCAGCGGGCCCACCTGGGCACCCACCAGAGACACCGGCCCTGGCATCGAAGGGCTGGAGCCAGGAGCCAGCCCTGGGCTCAGCTGGGTCATTCTGGAGAGGAAGGCAGCCGGGACCTCGGGGACAGTGCTCTGCTGCTGGGAGAAGGCAGAGGGAGGTGGGAGGTTGAGGGGTCCAACACCCCATGCATGCCAGGAACCAGACCATCCCCTTTGACCAGTTGGTGCCTGGGCATTGGCAGCCAAACACCCAGGAGGGGACCTGAGAGGGGTGGGGACACAAGCAGCCCAGTCCCCATGGGGCATCCCGCCACCTACTGGGGCAGCCCCAGCACCCCAGGGCAGCATCTCCAGAAAAGGGGCCCTGCAAGCCAGGCGTTTCCCACCTCTGCCCTGCTTCTTTTATGGGAGAAAACACCCAGGTGGCTCCTGGCACACAACCCCACCCCACTCCTGTCCAGCCCCATATTGCAATGGGTGACCCCACAGAGCCCTGTCTCCCCACCTGCCATAGGGTGGCTCTGACTCTGCCCCAACACGCAGGAGAGGTCACCTCTTGAGCTGGAGGGGCAACTCCCAACCTTGAGAGGAAATTCCAAACTTGGGAGGTGAGGGGATGAATGCTTACCAGGGAGACAGAAGATATGGGCACCATATGTCCTGCACCCATTGGGCGTGGGGCATCCAGGGCTGGCTCCTGCTTGCCTGCAAGAGGTCAGGGAGAAGAAGGGTGCTGCTGTGGTGCCATCAGGGCTCTGGTAACCTTCCCTGCCCCACGGGACAGCCAGCCCCCAGCACCGACGTTGCTGAGGCCCCTTCTCTGTTTATCTGCCTCAGAGAAGGGTTGAAGCAGAGCCTGGGGAGAGCTGTTTTTTCTCTTTGCAGCAGGGATGTTCTTGGGAGCTTTGGTGCAGGCAAGGACCCCCAGCCCCTCCTTGGATGGACATAACAGCATCCACATGGACTACTCCATCACATGCAAGGGAAGCAAGTCAGGCAGGACACTGGTGAGCCCTCAGCCCATCCATGGAGAGAAAACTGGGGACATGGGAGCTTTGCAGCAGTGTGTGGGGACACGCCCTGGGGCTGAATGGGCCCCATCTCTTCCCTCCAGGTCCTGCTGGAGCTGGGGGGCTCCCCAGGCATGGCTTCACCCCTAGGTTTGGCTCTGCCCTGCCAGGGGGACAGGCACAGAATCACAGAAACATAGGAGGGGACGCACAAGGATCATCGAGTCCAGCTCCTGTCCCTGCACAGAACACCCCAACATTCACACCATGGGGATGAGGCCATTGGCCAAATGCTTCTAGGATATTGTCAGCCTTGGCACTGTGACTGCTTCCCTGGAGGGAAGAATGTTTTCCTGATTATAGAGTCATCGATTGGTTTGGGTCAGAAGGGACTTCAAAGCCCATCCAGTTCCAATCCCCCTGTTATGGGCAGGGACACCTCCCACTGGATCAGGGTGCTTATAGCCCCATCCAACCTGACCCTCAGTGTTTGCAGGGATGGGACATCTCCCACCTCTTTGGGCAACCTGAGCCAGAGTTTTACCATCATCACCATAAAACATTTCTTCCTAAGATCTCATCTAAACTTCTCTTCTTTTAGTTGAAATCCATTATCCTTGGTCCTATTGCTACAGGCCCTGGTAAGATATTTTTCCCTCTTTCTTATAAGGCCTCTTTAATTATTGACAGGCCTCAATAAAGTCTCCTTGGAGCCCAGCCTAACCCTCCCCTGCCCAGCATCCCCAGTGTCCCAACCCCATGGAGAAAGCAGCACCCTTCTCCAGTCCACCCCATAGCATCATCCCTATCCATGGGTCACCCTCGATGTCCCCCCCATGCCCCGTTACCTGTGGTCACCTGTGGGCTCAGCCCAGGGCTGGGCACAGCCAGTTGGGGTGGCACAGTGGTGCCTGGCAGCCTCTTCGCCTTGGTGCTGCAGGGCTTCACCTTCGGCCGCCCGCTCCCTCCCTGGGGCAGCCCCTTGGTAGGGGCAAAGCTGGGCTCTGCCAGCGGGGTGGGGGGCAGGACGACAGGGTTGGGGTACCCCGGGGGCACCGTGCTCGCTGCATAGCCCAGCCCCGGGGCATGGGGGGTGAAATAGGGTGCTGAGAGGGGTGAGGCAGGGTTGGCAAGGAGCGAGGTGTTGGGGGAGCCAGTGTAGGGGAATTTGGAACAGGGGGCTGAGGTGGGGGAGAACGGGGGGCTGGGGAGAGCATAGGGGGAGCCTGGTGGCTCCAGACTAAGACACTTGCTGGGAAGGCCATAGTGCAGCAAGGGCTTGTGTGGGAGCTGGGGGCTGAGGGCATCGGGGGCCACGGTGGGCAACTCGGGGGGCAGAGGGGTCAGGGGGGGCTCGGGGGCCAGGAAGGCACCGTGGAGGCCAAGCTGGGAAGCACCGCCAGGCTGCAGGAGACACAGAAGGGTCAGGGGGGTCACTGGGACACCGGCAGCTGTGGGCAGCAGACAGGGGTCCTGCTCACCTGGAGGAGGGTGCTGGGGGGCAGCGGAGCCTCAGGGCTGGTGGACAGCCCCCGAGCACCCATCAGGGGCCCCCCACCACTGAACAGGGGCTCGGCCACGGGCACGAAACAGGGTGGCTCCTGGTAGCCCAGTTGTGTCTGCGATGGTGGCAGCCGGTGGGTGGTGAAAATGTCTGCAGGGTCAAGTGGAGACAGGGTAAAGGGCATGAGGGGGTGTCCAGAGAGCAGTGACAAGATGGGGGAGCCATATCCTGTCACCAGAGAGCTGCAGGTCCCACCTTCACCTCACAAGGCCGGGGCAGATCCCAGCTCCGCTGGCGGATTGGCGCCTGGGTTGTGAAACACTGGACTATGGAGGGAAGAGGTAACCCACACGCTTGGGACCAGCCTTGCCACGTGCAAGGGGACAGGAAAACCCGCCTGGTGTGCCACCCGGGGCGGGGACCCTGTCCCCAACACCCAGCTGGGTGCTGGGTGCTCCGGTGCCAGGGCTGCTCCCAGGGGGTTGCGTGGCTACCTCACTCCTCCTTAAACCAGTCCTGGGCCAGGACAGGGACCATGACACCCACACACAACAGAGGGGGCTCGGAGCAGGGGGCCACAGCATTCCCAAGCTATGGGGGACAGTCCCCCTGAAGTTGTGACAAGCATTTGGCTCCCTGCCCCAGCACTGCCATGCGTGCAGCCTGTGGCTAACCACATCCCATGGCCTTCCCGAAGCCGAGCCCCGTGACCCTGCCACGACTCCCTCTCCCTTCCTCTCCCCTTGCCACAACCCTGCTCCTTCCGCAGGCCCAGACACCACGGCACAAAGGGCTGGCCTGGTGCTTCATGCAGTTACCTCCTTGGTGAAATAAACTCTCTGGGCACATCAGCTTGATCATAGCATCATGGAATGGTTCCATCCCCCCTGCCATGGGCAGGGACACCTCCCACTGGATCAGGGGGATCAAAGCCCCATCCAATCTGGCCTTCAACACCTCCAGGGATGGGGCAGCCACCACTGCTCTGGGAAACCTGGGCCAGGGCCTCCCCACCCTCTCAGCAGAACATTTCTCCCCAAGATCTCATCTCAATCTCCCCTCTTGCAGCTGAAACTGTTCCCCCTCATCCTATCCCTGCACTCCCTGATCAAGAACCTCTACCCAGATTTCCTGGAGTCCCTTTCAGTCTTGGGAGGCTGCTCTAAGGTCTCCCCACAGCCTTCTCCTCTCCAGGCTCAACAACCCCAGCTCTCTAAGCCTGTCCTTGTACAGGAGGTGCTCCAAACCTCCGATCGTCTTCATGGTCTCCTCTGGACCCGCTCAAACAGATCCAAGTCCTTAAAGTGAACTCAAAGCCCACCCAGTTCCACCCCCCTGCCATGGGCACAGACACCTCCCACTGGATCAGGGGGCTCAAAGCACCATCCAACCTGGCCTTCAACACCCCCAGGGATGGGGCAGCCACCACTGCTCTGGGCAACCTGGGCCAGGACCTCCCCACCTGCATTGTGAAGAGAAGACTCACTGTGATGCAGACCTCAGCTCCGTGTCAGCACCTCCACTGGTTTTGCCAGCTCAGGCATCACCACTGGGAGGTTTTTCCCTGGAGATGGTGATTGTGAGGCTGGGACGGTGTTGCTGGATGCTTCCCCATGGGAAGGAGCAGGAGAAATGGCTGGGTTTGCAGGAAGCTTTCTTGGGATACAGGCACTGGCACCTGCTCTGGGCACTGGCACCTGCTCTGGGCACTCCTGGTCATGGTCCCAGCCCCTCGAGGAGCACCAGCATCGTTTCCTCCAGGCCCTGTGTTGCCACCAGCAGAGTCCAGCCAAGTCCACATGCTGGCTTTGCCTGCCGGGCGTGCACAGCCATGCCATGGGTGCCAGCAGGGTTGCAGGGACTCTGTGCTCCCTCCAGGTTCTGTACACTCTCCAGCACCCAGGGTGCCCTGGCCGGGACATGCAAAGGCCCGAGGCCGTTCTTAATCTACACCAGAGCAGCAAATGTGCCAGGAGAGAGGGATGCCATGGGGCTGAGCACAGTGGTGATTCCCTCAGGCTACCCTTTGCCCCCGCCAGGGACATGACGAATGCCCAGGAGCATGGCAGAACCACCTTTGCCTTTCCATGGCCTGGCACTCGATGTGGCCATTGTGCTGCCAGGCAGGGTCTCAGCCTCCCCAGGTTGCAGCACTGATCTCCACGCTGCCCCCAGCCCTTCACCATCCCACCCCACGCTGTTTTCTGCCACCGGCACTGAAGCTCTGTGGGTATTTATAGGCATTTCTGGTGCCCAGCTCTGCAGATTCGATTCCTCTTGTGCCTCTCGCTGTGCTGCAGGAAGGGATGGTAGATGCTGCCCAGCATGGCAGCTGGCAGCCCCCAGGCACTCTGCCCTTCCTCTCTCCTGCCCCTTTCCCACTCCACTGCTCTTGCCTGGGCTCTTCTCCACTGTTCCATCACCCTGACCTTCTCCCAAGCCTCTCAGCCTGGCCAGGGCGTGGTGCTGCTCAAGGGAGAAGAGCCCATGCAGGTGATACACCACATCCTTGGCCTCCCGTTCAAACCTGGGGCTGCTCTCCAACGGGATCAGAGGGACAAAGCCTGTTCCCAAACCAAGGACCCACCTGTCTTTGCCCCAGGCTTTGAGAGAGCCTTACAGCATGGTGGGGTGATGCCAAGCCAGGGGACAGCCAGCCCAGCCCCCAGTGCCCCGGTGCCCGACGCGGGTCCTACCTGGAGCACAGTGCCAGCAGGGCACGGGGCTGGGCTGCTCCCTCGCCTCTGCCATCAGGGCTTCTCCACCCTCCCACTGCGCTCCCGCGCCCGCTGGGGACACGAGGTGCTTCCTCATTTGGGGATTGGTTTGCATGCACTGACTGATGGGCGCCGGGCTCTGGCAGAGCCACCAGAGGTGATGACAGCCCTGTGACCCTGCACCAGCCACCACAGTGCCCACCCTGCACCCTGGCACTGTGGGGATCTGCACCAGGCATTCCCGAGCCACCAAAAGCCATCGCATGCCCTGCTGGAAAAGCGGCCTTGGGGACTTAAATGGGATGTCTGGCACTGACAGCTCTGGCACCCAGCACCCAGTGGTCACTTCATCTCCTCTCTCCACTCCTCCCATGACCCCGTGGTCACACATCCCTGGTGATACCTGTCACAGCTGGAAAAATGACCCCCCCAGCCCCAGAAATCCCCCTGTGTGGAGCTGCTGGGCACAGGCAGAACAGGAAGAGATGCTTTTTGGGGCTGTAGTTGCTTGCAGTAAGACCCATCCCGTTCCCAGGCAGCACCGTGGGGCAAAATGCAGGACTTTTCCCCAGGAAAAAATAAAATTTGACTGCTCATAGAGACTATGGAATGGTTTGGGTGGAAGGGACCTCAAAGCCCACTCAGTTCCAACCCCCTTCCATGGGCAGGGACACCTCCCAATGGATCAGGGGCATCAAGGCCCCATCCAACCTGGCCTTGAACACCTCCAGGGATGGGGCAGCCACCACTGCTCTGGGCAACCTGGGCCAGGGCCTCCCCACCCTCACAGCAAAATATTTCTTCCTAAGATCTCATTTCAATCTCCCCTCTTTCAGCTCAAAACCATTCTCTTTCCTCCCAGGGATGCCCATGGGGTGGGAAGGCTCTCAACAACTCTCCCTGGGTTATTCTCTCCAGAGATCCCATCAGGCTGAGCTGTGCTGGGATGACAGCCTGTCCTCACTGCTGGCCCTTTGCCTCCTGTCCCCAGCTGCCTCAGGGCATCAGTTGCTGGAAGGTGGGACAGCTCCAAATGGTTTAAAACGGCACTTGACAAGTGTCCCTTCCCACAGGACATCCTGCATGGCACTGGAAAGCTGCACTAATGCTTTTCAAGCAGCACCTTGCCACAACAGTGTCACTGCAGCAGGCCCAGCATCTGTTTGTGGGCCCAGCTGCTGCCCATGCTGCCAGTGTGGCACAGCCTTGTGCTCAGCACGAGATGGCAAAGGACAGAGCAGTGCCCGTGTGAACCTAAGTATTTGCATCCAAAGCAGTGGGAGCAGCAGGGCGAGGGTGGGGTTCTGCCCCTCTCTTCTGCTCTGGGGAGACCCCACCTGGAGCCCTGTGTCCAGTTCTGGAGTCCTCAGCACTGGAAGGGCCTGGAGCTGTTGGAGGGAGTGAAGAGGAGGCCAGGGAGATGAGCTGAGGGCTGGAGCACCTCCTGTACAAGGGTGGGGAGGCCCTGGCCCAGGTTGCCCAGAGCAGTGGTGGATACTTCATTCCTGGAGGTGTTCAAGGCCAGGCTGGATGTGTCTTTGAGCCCCTTGATCCAGTGGGAGGTGTCCCTGCCCATGGCAGGGGGGTGGAACTGGGCTTTGACATCTCTTCTGGCCCAAACCATTCTGTGATTCTCTCATTCTACCCACTGCCTGCTCTGGCACACCAGGGCTCCTGCCTGCTCCCCATCACCATCTGGTCTTGCATCACCCCACAGCCCTGTGGTGCAAGCACCCTTGTTTCCTCCTGCCAAGGGAAGTGAGGACTGGCTGTGGAGCTTTCAGGGTGCTCACAGACGTGTACAGGGGCCTAGAGATGCTGCTGCTGCCTGAAGCCTCCAGTTGCCCAGGAGGGCTGCAGCCACAAACCCACACCAGCTCTCACCCTGCAAAGTGTGCCCAGGCCACCAGCTCTGGTACGTTCATGGGGCAGAGCTGTTCCTTGGTGCAGTGAGCACCACTGGTGCCCTGCTCTGCCACACAGGGACACTGCAGAGCTCAGTTTGGGACCAGGACACATCCTGACCCACACCATGGACACCCATGGACACTCATGGCTCAGCACCTGCATGGCAGCACTGCTGCTGGCTCCACGGGAGGAGGTGTCCCCCTTGGCAGCCCCCTTGCCCCATCTGGGCACCAGGTTTGTCTTTGGGGCCAGCCTGGCAGGGATGGTGACCTGTCCCCAGAGGATGCAGCACAGCCCAGCATGGGGTCCCAGCAAGCCCTCACCACTGCTCAGCCTGGGGCTGCCAGGGAGTGGGGTGAGGAGGGGACACAGCAGTGCAGACCCTGCTCTCCAGAGGTTTTCCTGCAGGGGGGAACTGATCCTTCCTCTGCTTGCAGCCAAACCAAGGTGGTTTCACACTCCTTGTAAAGACTCTCTGCTTGCAGAAATTTCTTCTCACAGCTCCTGGGCCTGGCTATCCCTAATCTGCTGTGGCTTCACCCCACAGGCTGCTGCAGAGCCCTGCCCCTCGCAGGGTGCTTTTCCCATGCCAGGAGATAGCTGGAACTTTCTGGCTGCTCCTGCTGCTGCCTAGCCAGCCCCCTGACCCCCCCAGTCTGGGCTGCTGTCAGTGCTGGGCATGCTGGGCTGTGTGGGAGCTTGTCCCCATCCAGCTTGGCTCTTACCTGAGATCTCCATATCATCCAGGCTGGGCTGCAGGGGTGCCAGGTCTGGCTGGATCATGTCAGCATTCCCAACATACGCTGGAAGAGGGGCAGAGCTGCAACATCAAGTCCCAGCGACTGTGTCCCCAAGACTCTCCCTCAGGGCTGCTTCCACTGCTCCCTGCTTGGCTGCAGCCCCTCTGTGGTACCCCAGGGCCACTCTGTGTCACTCTGCTCAGTCCTGCAGCCGTGCACGGGCAGGGAGAGGAGCACCCACCCTGCAGAGACCCAGGGCCATCCTATCTCCACCACCCTCCCCACCAGCACCTCTGGGATCTCATCCAGCACCCTAGAACACCAAGGAAAGGCTGGTGTTTGGTGCAGGACCTGTCTGGTGCTGCTGGAGCTCCAGGATCCTGGTCAGGCAGGGATACCAAAGCGCTGCTGTGGAAGGCAAGGACCTGCCTGCTGCTTGCCTAGGGCTGGCAGTCCTGCCCTGGGGTTTGGTGTGAGGTCCTTCACAGGACCAGCCCTCCCCAGACACCTTAACCCACCCCACCTGGGACAGCCTGGACTGGGCCATAGAGAGCTCTTGCTCTGTTTGGGCAGGGCAGGAGCATCCCCTCCTCTGGTGGCTCCCTGCTCCATTCTGGGAAGGGCAGGAGGAGAAGATGCTTGGTAGGAGGGATATAAGGAGACACTGTCTGTCCAGAGAACACAGGTGACAGCTCTCAAGGGCAGGTGTTACAGTGCGTGCTGCCTCTCTGGAGCTCCACCTCCTCCTAGAGCACAGTCTGAGGCACCTACCATCCTCAGGGAGTGCCTGATGGGTGCTGGGTGTCTGTGTCATGGTGAAGAGCGTGTCAGAGATATCTGAGAGAAAGGTGTCCAAGTCGAAGTGCTGCCTTCCCCCCGGCTCCTCTTCCTCATCCCCAAGCAGCATGGGCACCACGTTACAGAAGAGCTGGTTGCACCATTTCTCTGTTGGCCTCCAGGCATCCTCCTCCTGCACGAGATGGGGCAAAGGAGCCAGGTGGGCACCTTTCGTGGGTAGGGCCCTTGTCTGGCTCCCCAGCTGCTCTGCTTTTCACAGTGTTTGTCACCCCAAAGCTTCACACCTGGCATGTTGATTCTTCCAGAAGAGTAAATCCAGCATCTGGAGTGCTTGGCATCCCATTGGGCTCATCATACCCTGGGGCTTTCACCTCCCCTTCTCCCAAGCTGCCCAGTGCAGGGGTCTGTGTTGTGTCTCCCTTTTCCCTGCTCCCCACCCTTCCCCAGTGGACCCACCTGCTTTGGACTGGAGAGCTCTTCCTCCCGGGTGGACTTTCGGAGCTGGAAAGAGAAGACAGCCTGTGTCATCCCCTGGGCAGGGCAGGCACAGTGTGGGGCAGGGCAGGGCAGAGGGGGGCAGTGCTCAGGAGGAGGGTTCTGGAGGGTGCTCAGCGTGGTTGCCATGAGTTCATATCTGTCTTCACTCTACAGGGTGTGGACTGAGCAGCCACCACAGCGGTGGGACCGACTGCGTAGGGCAGTGTGAGGCTGCCACCACCCTGCCCATTTGTGGCACCCCTGGATTTTATTGATTCTGGGGAGGAAGCTGGACCACGCTTCATCCTGCATGAAGGGCAACCAACACCATGGTGCCAGCGTGCCTGAGAATGGGCACCCAGAGTGACATGGGGCTGCCTGGCCTTCCTGGCATCCCATTGGGCTCATCATGCCATGAGGTTTTCTCCTCCCCTTCTCCCAGGCTGCCCAGCACAGGGGTTTATATTGTGCCTTGCTTTTCCCTGCTCCCCATCCTTCCCCAGGGCGAGGCGTGGCTGCCAGCCCAATGCCAGTAAATCCCAGTTGGAGTACTGGGGGTGAGCGGTGGCCCTGCCCCACCCACACCAACTCGTGTGCTGGGTGTGTGCTGCCAAACCCAGCCCCACATCCCACACCAGACAGGGCACACTTGGCCCAGGGCAGGTGCCAGCACACACTGGGAGCTGGGAACGGGACCCCACTGAGCTCCCTGCCACCTACACCATGGGGACAGCCAGCAGCCCCCTGCTGCCCTGCCAAGAGCCCACCACATCCCACTGCAGCTGCACTGGGCACACTGATACTGCCTGGAGACAAGCCAGCAGTGGCCCAGGTGGCCAAGAAAGCCAACAGCATCCTGGCTTGGATCAGCCATGGGGTGGCAGCAGGAGCAGGGAGGGGATCGTCCCCTGCACTCAGCTCTGGTGAGGCCAAACCTCGAATCCTGGGTTCAGTTCTGGGCCACTCACTCTAAGAAGGACCTTGAGGGGCTGGAGTGCATCCAGAGAAGTGAAGGGACCTGGGGAAGGGGCTGGAGAACACAGATTCTGGGAGGGGCTGAGGGCCCTGGGGCTGTTTAACCTGGAGAAGAGGAGGCTGAGGGGAGACCTCATTGCTCTCTGCAGCTGCTGGAGAGAAGGTTGTGGTGAGGTGGATGCTGGGCTCTTCTCCCAAGGAGCAAGGGATGAGACAAGAGGAAATGGCCTCGAGTTGCACCAGGGGAGGTTTAGATTGGACATCAGGAAAAACTGCTTTTACTGCAAGAGTGGTGAAGCCCTGGCAGAGGCTGCCCAGGGCAGTGGGGGAGTCTCCATCCCTGGAAAGATTCAAAAACTGTGTGGCCATGGCACAGTGGGGCTGGACTGAGGATTGGACTGGATGAGCTTAGAGGGCTTTTCCAACCTTAACAATTCCATGATGTCCTGCTCCACTGTGGCACCGCCATGGGCTGGGGAGCAGTACAGACAGAGCCTCTCACCCGCTTCTTGTAGTAGATCCTCCACTTGTGGTACTCCCTCATCACCACCTCGATGCGGCGTTTCCAGTAGTTGCCCTCCAGCACGACAGCCTGGGGAGGCAGGACAGGGGGTCATGGCTGAGCCCCCAGGCCCCCAGCCAGGGCTGATTTCCTTGTCCTGGGTCAGAAACCCCTTTCCCAGCAAATTTAAGAAACACAATGAACTCTGCCCCTGTGTGACCCAGCCCTGACCTGTGCCACCCAGCGCTGCTCCTGGCCCCGAGAGCTGTGAGGGGCCCTGCCCTACCTCTGGTTTGCGGTGCTCATCAGCCTCCGAGCCCTCCAGGGGGGTGATGAAGCCACACACAGGGTTCTTCCTCCGTTCCACATCTGCACAGGGGAAAACACAGCTGGCTTTAGCCACGGCTCTGTCCAGGGGCAGAGGAGGGCGCCAGTGCCACCTGTATGACACTGCCCTGGTTCCAGCCCCATCCCAGCCCGGCAGGTGGAGCAGGATCCATCCCCTACTCACACTGGATGTACCACGCTCTCCAGATAGCGTTGTTGAGACGAATTTTATCCCGGCAAAGCAACCGCAGCCCCTTGAAATTCTTCCACTTTGGAGACACCAGCTTCCCACTGAAACAACAAGCAAAGGAGAGGCTGAGGGATGTCGTCCCAGACTTTGCCCAGTTTGGGGTGTCCTGAGGGTGCTGTGCCTCCAGAGATGCCCAGCACCACCAGCCCAGTGGCAAGGCTGGAGTATGTGCAGCCGTGTGGCTCCAGTGCAGGCTGCTCGCCTGGCACCCTTGGGAGCACCCAGAGCTCCCATTCACCCTGAGAGCTGCACAGACCTAAACCAGGAACTTCACAGACCCACACGAGGCTTCTCAAGCCCCTGGGATTAAAGTACAGCACACAGAAGAATTGATTTATTGAGGCTTGAATCCTAGGTCTGAGGTGGGACCCCACTGCCCCCAACCAGGATGGCTGCACCCCAGTCCCAGGGTGTCACAGAGTCATGGAATCATGGAATCATAGAATGGTTTGGGTTGGATGGGACCTCAAAGCCCATCCCATTCCATGCCCCTGCCAGGGGCAGGGACACCTTCCACTGGATCAGGGGGATCAAAGTCCCATCCAACCTGGCCTTCAACACCTCCAGAGAATGGGACAACCCAGGCCAAGGCCTCCCCACCCTCGCAGTATGTGAAGGGAAGTCTCCCACCCAGGTGAGATGCCTGGAGACATGCGTTGCTGTGGCTCTTGCCTCGTTGCATCACTTGGGAAACCACTTCTGACCTTCCTTTTAATGCCAGGTGAGACTTGGAAACAATTCCTTCAGCCAGGGGAGGTTCAGGGAGCGGGAAGGGCAGGGGAGGCACTTGTGTGGCTCTGAGCAAGGCTGGACAGTCAGCTGGAGGACACTAAGGGTTCCTTGCCTGTGTCCTAAGAGGAGCAGAGAGTGGGACCAGCCCTGCCCACAGCCCCGTGCTGCCCTGGGCTTCTCTCTACATCTGTACCTGCAAGTCTGTGTCCCTCACCTCAGCCTCCAACCTGAACTGGGCTCCCTCCTTCCCGTTTCCCAGCTCCTGGTGGCAGCTGTGTTTGTTCTGCAGGTTGTTGTGATGGCAAAGCTGTCCCTAATGGGCCCTGCAGTGCAAGCAGCCTCATTTCACTGATCATCTTGTTTGCTTCCAGCCCAGGGACACGACCCCCTTGTGTGCACCCACCTGAGGGTCCTGCTGCTCCAAGAGCTTCGCAGGTGAGGCTGGGGGTTCTCTGCATTACTCTGGGGTCCTTTCCACCTCTCCCTGCAAGCCCAGAGGCTGCACTGGCTCACACGTAGAATCACAGACTCATAGAACTACCTGAGTTGGAAGGGACCCACAAGGTCCTGCACAGGACACTCCAACACTCACACTGAGGGGCTGGGGGCATTGGCCAAATGCTGCTGGAATGCTGGCAGAGTGGGTGCCAGGACTCCTTCCCTGGGGAGCTGTTCCAGGGCTCCCACCACCTGCTGGGGGAAGAACCTCTTCCTGATGTCCAGTCCAACCCTCCCCTGGCACATCTTCCTGCCATTCCCTCCTGTCCTTGGTCACCAGAGAGAAGAGATCAGCACCTGCTCCTCCTTCTCCCCGGGTAAGAAAGCAGCGAACAGCTCTGAGATCCCTTCTCAGCCTCCTCCAGGCTGAACAGACCAAGGGACTTCAGTCACCAGTGCCTGGCCTCGTGCAGCCTGGGAGAGCAAAGCATCCCTCCCTGGGAAGCCCACATGCCTCTCCAACCATGAATTTGTCCCTTTAAGACCTCAGTGCTGCTTTGCGTCCCACTTATCTTGGCACATGCAGGAAAGAAGAAAGGGAGAGGCTGGGTGCGTGGGTGCTGTGTCCCCCCAGCAGCGTTGGGGTGACCTCATCACTCTCTGCAGCTCCTGGAAAGAAGATTGTATTGAGGTGGGTGATGGGCTCTTCTCCCAAGGAACAAGTGACAGCACAAGAAGAAATGGCCTCAAGTTGTGCTAAGGCAGGTTTAGATTGGACATCAGAAAAAGATTCTTTACTGACAGAGTGGTGAAGCCCTGGCAGAGGCTGCCCAGGGCAGTGGGGGAGTCTCCATCCCTGGAGGGGATCAGAACACATGTGGTTTTGGCACTTGGGGACAGGGTTTAATAGGTACAGAGTGGTTGGGCTGATGTTGGACTGGATGAGCTTAGAGGTCTTTTCCAACCCTCACTATTCTATGATTCTATGATCTCCTTGAGAGTACCCCAAGGTACCTTTGGGCTGTGTCATCGTGGAGGGGCCAGGAATGAGAGCAGCACCTGGTTTATGTTTTAGGAAGCCACACATTTGCTCATTCAAACTTGTGAAACCTTTGAGCCCCCTTGAACAGAAACTCCAGCCAGTTCTGTACTAATCATAGAATCACAGAGTGCTTTGGGCTGGAAGGGACCTCAAAGCCCATTCAGGGCAGGGACGCCTCCCACTGCATCAGGGGGGTCACAGCCCCATCCAACCTGGCCTTAAACACATCTGTGGCTTCCTCTGGACTTGCTCCAACAGCTCCAAGCCCTTCCTGTGCTGAGGACTCCAGAACTGGTCACAGGGCTCCAGGTGGGGTCTCCCCAGAGCAGAGCAGAGGGGCAGAATCCCCTCCCTCACCCCCTGGTCCCACTGCTCTGGGTGCAGCCCAGGACACGGGTGGTTTTCTGGGCTGAGAGAGCTCATCACTGGCTTGAATTTCTGTCTTGCAATCTTCCTCCCACCACACAGCACCACCTGACGTGGGGTTCCCTCTCCCAGCAGCTCTGCCAGCTCACTTGGAGCTTGGCTCAGAGCTCTGTGCAGCCCAGTAGGGCAATGGCTTTTTGTAGAGAGGATGCTGTCCTCGACATTAGAGCTGGGCAGCAAAACCAGAGAGCAGTGCAGGGACCCAGACTCTGTGCTGGTCCTGCAGAGCTCTGCAGCTGGAGGGACCACGCTGGGGTGCAGGGAGCAGAGAGCCCTGCTGTCCCACCTCAGTGGGAAGGACAAGGAGTGGGGAACACTTTGGCTCCAGTGTCTGGCACAGGGATGTACCAAGGGCTGGATGTGTCACAGAGGTGGTAGGGAATGCTCTCCCCAGAGAAGGCCCCGTATCCCTGTGGCTCCAGCCTGCAGAGAGATAAGGACTTGGCTAGCACTGCCCACTCTGCTATCACCAGGATTTTGAACTTTCCCCAGCTGCCCAAGGCAAACAGAGCAGTGCTGCCAAGCAGAGGAGCCAATAGAAGGCTTTTCCAGGCATGTGGGATGCCCCGTGCAGCCATTCACTCCTGTGTGTCCTGGAACAACCTTGGGACATGGACAGAGTGAAGGATGGGAAGGCAGGACAACAGCTCTGGGCTGGATTGCCAAAGCCTGAGTGTTGGCTGCCCACAGGGTCACTGCTGCTCTACGGAGTGTGCAGGACCTGGGTGCTAGAGTTGGGTGCAGGGACTGCCGATATCATGGGAATCATAGAATCATGGAATGGTTTGGGTTGGAAGAGACATTAAAGCCCATCCAGTTCAATGGGCAGGGACACATCCCACTGGATCAGGGGGCTCAAAGCCCCATCCAGCCTGGCCTGGAACAATTCCAGTGATGGGGCAGCCACAGCTTCTCTGGGAAGGTGGAGGAGGAGGAACTTCTCATCTGGCTCCATGGGTAACAACTTAGCACCAGTAACTTCTCCCTGAATCTTCCCAGGATGGCAGGTTTTGAGCAGATGGCACATCACAGCCCGATGGACAAGAAGATGAGGACCCTGCCAGTTGGCAGTTGGCAGCAGGTTCCCACAGGGGGGTGGGGGAGACCCCTGCCAGTGAGAGGGATCTCGTGCTCACCTGTACTCCAGGCTCATGCACTCGAAGAGCCGGGTGAGGGTCGGGTCGATGCTCCGGGGGTCGCTGCGGTGGTGGCGCCGGCGGGGCAGCGAATCGCTGTGCGGGGACGACACCATGAAGTGGCCACTGTGGATGACCTGGGATGGGTTCTGTGCCCCCACACCGGGTCCTGTGCCACCTGCAGCTGCATCCTCAGAGTCTGAGTCCGAGTCCGAAATGGGGCATTGCCCAACCGGGGGCTCTGTGAAGGGTCCTGGAAGTCCCACCTGAGCTCCTGCCATTGCTTGGGGAATCCTTACAGCTCTTCCCTGGCGCTGTGGTCCCCGTCCTGGTGGTGCCACAGCCCTATGGGCACTGTGGTGGCATCGAGCACGTGCTGTTGGGCTCCCCAGTGCAGGACATGCACACCACAGCTCCTCCTTGGCACCTCTCTGGCCCCACCCTGGACCACACCGTCTCCTCCACCTGCTGACGTTCAGCTTTTTGGTTTGCTCTCAGCCCTATTTATAGCAGTGGGAGCTGATGCTGCCCTGGGCCACCACCCAGTGGGCCACAGAACCCTGTCACCGGCCACCAGCCATGAGACCTTCAGCTCTGCACCACCATCCTGATCTCACAACATGCCTGGTGGCCCCTGCTTTTATTTGCCCTGCAAACCCGGGGAGGAGCAGCTCCAGGTCCTCTCCTCACTGGTGGCCACAGGTTGGCTGGCAGCCGGCACTGTTTACCCGGGTTAATCGCAGCGCGCCGACCCGGAGAGGAGCGGGCGCTGTTTACCCAGTGCCTCTGCCCTAATGCATCTCCCTGCACTTCCAAGGGAACAAATACAGGTTAAGGGACACAAACAGGGAAAATTATAGCAACGGGCACCCAGCTCAGCACAAAGCTGAGTCACTGAGTGGTGTGCTAAGGGGAGAAACAGCCCAGGTAGAAGCCTTCTGTGCCCCAGCAGCAGGGGGTTGCAAACACTGAATGCAAGAGAAGACAAGGATGAGCTCAGGTGCAGTGGGATTTACAAGCCATGTGGTCCTTAAGATGGATTACCTTCACCTCCTAGGTGTCCTTCCTCTGAAAACCTGCAGATGACACCCAGCTGTGTGGTGCAGTTGACACGCCAGAAGGCCAGGATGTCATCTAGAGGGGTTGGACAGGCTGGAGAAGTGGGTTTATATGAACCTCATGAGGTTCAACAAGGCCAAATGCAAGGTCCTACACCTCAGTTTCAATACAGGCTGGGGGATGATGTGATTGAGAGCAGCCTCAAAGAGAACGAGTGAGGGGTGTTGATGAACAAAAAGGTGGATGTGAACCAGTAAGGAGCACTCGCAGCCCAGAAAGCCAAACCATGTCCTCTGCTGCATCCAGAGCAGTGGGACCAGCAGGGAGAGTAAGGGCATTCTGCCCCTCTGCTCCAATCTGGTGAGACTCCACCTGGAGCCCTGTGACCAGTTCTGGAGTCCTCAGCACAAGAAGGACCTGGAGCTGTTGGAGTGAGTGCAGAGGAGGCCACGGAGATGATCCAAGGGCTGGAGCAGCTTCTGTATGAGAACAGGCTGAGAGAATTGGGGTTGTTCAGCCTGGAGAAGAGAAGACTCCAGGGAGACCTTAGAGCAGCCTCCAGGACTGAAAGGGGCTCCAGGAAAGCTGGGAAGGGGCTCTTGATCAGGGAGTGCAGGGATAGAGTGAGGGGGAATGGTTTTGATCTGCAAGAGGGGAGATTGAGTTGAGATCTTGGGCAGAAATGTTTTGCTGTGAGGGTGGGGAGGCCCTGGCCCAGGTTGCCCAGAGCAGTGGTGGCTGCCCCATCCCTGAAGGTGTTCAAGGCCAGGCTGGATGGGGCTTTGATCCCCCTGATCCAGTGGGAGGTGTCCCCCTGCCCATGGCAGGGAGGGTGGAACTGGATGGGTTTTGAGGTCCCTTCCCACCCAAACCCTTCTATGATCCTATGGTTCTGCCCCAGGTGGCCTCGCCCCGGCTCTCTCTCCCTTGTGCACAGCCTGGGCTGATGGGCTCTCAGCACTCCTTGGAGCATTGGGACAGAGCAACGAACGTGGAAGAGAAACCTTCAGCCTGCTGCTGAACTCCTCAGGCAATACCCCTTGGCTTTCCTTGCCTGGAATGCTTCTTTCACGCTGGAAGTTGATGGCAAACCCCGGGACAAGAGCACCCTCTGGAGACCAGGAGAAACGTGAGCAGTTGTAGAATCGTTAAGGCTGGAAAAGCCCTCTAAGCTCATCCAGTCCAACATCAGCCCAACCCCACGGTGCCTGCTAAACCCTGTCCCTAAGGGCCACAGTCACACATGTTTTGAACCCCTCCAGGGATGGGGACTCCCCCACTGCCCTGGGCAGTCTCTGCCAGGGCTTCACCACTCTGTCACTGAAGGAATTTTTTCCTAATACCAATGCAAAATTCCCCTGGCACAACTTGAGGCCATTTCCTCTCATCCCATCACTTGTTACTTGGGAGGCTGAGTCGCTGCATTTCTCAGATCACTGCTTTTCACATTAACTTTCACATTAATTATGATGGTGATGGGACAACCAACATTCCTTCTGGAATTCTGTGATTGTTCTGGCCCTGTCTCAGGAGATGGGCTGCACACCGTCCTCCAGGACATGAGCTGCATGGACAACACCTGAGAGCCACTGTTGATGAGGAAAAGGGAAAGGCTGGACATTTCCTACACTTACACAAAATTACTGGGTGCAAAGGCAGAAGCCTGTGTGCACTATTTCAAGTTTTATTTAGGCATTGCTTTTGTTCTGCAGTCCCAACTTCTGTCCTGCAGGAAAGCTGAGCTGCAGTGGTGGAAACCTTCCAACACGTGAACCCCTGTGATCACTTAAAGTATTCACAATGGACTTTTACAGAGGAGTCAGTAGCTTGAATACAGTTTTATTTGGCTATTTAAAAACTATTAAGCCTGAAATGTAGAAGGTAGAGTGAGAATTTGACTCTGCAGATTAAGATCTTGAGCAAGTTCTTCAGCAAGTGAAAATTAGGTAGTTTTCCTGGAGTTCAGGATGTAAATTAACTTACACAGCAATATAGGTCCACTGGGTTTGGATATTTCACACTTTATATGAAGCACACTACAGATTGGGAAACTCCAGGTGTTGCAAGAGACTGTTCTGATTATTAATATAATTAAAATGATTTGACTTTGAACAAAATGCTAAAGGCACAGTTGAGGAGCAGAGGGAATCTACAGGGGGAAGAAGTGGAAGATGTCTTATTTTCTTCAGTAGCTGAAATACAAGGAACCTCAGGAGAGACGCCCTAGGACACGAGGTTTGGCCATGACAGGTGTTGCCTTTTTCCTTCCCTTTGCAGCACCAGAATCAGCCTTAGGCTGGAGAGGAAGCACAAACACAGCTAACAATAGGGAGCTGGTTTGATGAGGATGGCAGAAGCTTTGCAGTTCCCTTTGCAAAGGTTGCCCCACGTTATGGCCCCTTTGGTGTTCAGCTGCACAGAGTAACAGGCCGAGTACCACCACCCGCCCCCGTAGCTGGAAGCACAATTCCCGCTGTTAGTGTCCTGATCCTGATCTTTAGCGGAGAACTTCATGTTGTCGTGCATGGTGGAAGCACTGTTGGAGGTCATGGCATCCCCCGCCGTCCCCCAGTACGCTCCCAGCCGCAGCCGGTACCCGTTGGACTCACCCTCCACGCTGAAGAGGTTGTAGTCTGCGAACTTGACGTTGTCTGTGGTGTCCCAGATGACAAACCTGACCTGGTAGACCTTCTGCTTGGTGATCTGGTGGATGTACTCGGTGCCCAGCCAGTACTCGCTGCGCACGTTCCCAAAGCCGTACTTGTAGGTGCTCCAGGACTCGGCCCAGGTGATCTCCGTGCTCTGCCGGTTCCTCTGGATGACGGTCCAGCCCCTTCCAGTCACGTTCATCTCGCAGTACACCACGATGGGGTGCAGTCCTGTGGGCTGGATGATGTAGATCCCACTGGGGCTGCCAGTAGAGATCTCGCTGCAGTCCTTGGGCCAACCTGGGGCAGGAGAGAACATGGAATTGCAACAGGCAGAGCAATCCCCCAGCCTCCTTCCTGACCCTTTGAGAGGCATTTCTAGAGTTCTGGCAGATGTGGGATTTTGCCAGCACTGTGCTTCCTACTCTGGGCGTGAGAACAGGAACCCCAGTAAGGGAAATACAGTGATTAAAAGTCTGTGCATCTAGTTTGAAGACAGAAGTACAGAATTTGTTTCTCCTTATGGCTCAGGCTGTTCTTTCCTCAGCCTTGCCCAATGTTCAGATGTTTCTCCTCCCTCATAACCACACAAGGGTCCAAGTTTGTTTTGATGGGGGCTGTTATAAAGTAGTTATGCAGAAGTCTAAATGAGCAAGTGTGCTGGTCCTGCAACCCCAGTACCCACTGCATCCCTGGGGCTGGTAAGGAGAAAAACACATTCCCAGGCACAGGACCCCACGGCCGGCTGTGAAACCGCAGCAGGCGCTGCTCAGGAGGCATCTCCTCTGCTTGCCCTGGGCAGAGCTTCCCAGCAGAGGAGAGGGCTCGTGCCATGTCGTAATGTTTGCAAAGTGCTTTGGGATCATAGAGTCATAGAATGACCTGACTTAGAAGGGAACCACAAGGACCATCGAGTCCAGTTCCTGTCCTACCCAGGACAACCCCAACATTCACACCGTGGGGCTGAGAGCCAAATGCTTCTGCAATATCATCAGTCTTGGCACTGTGACTGCTTCCCTGGGGAGCTGTTCCAGGGCTCCACCACCCTCTGGGGGAAGAACCTTCTCCCAATGTCCAACCTAACCCTCCCCTGACACATCTTCCTGCCATTCCCTGGGGTCCTGTCCTTGCTCTCCACAGAGAAGAGCTCAGCCCCTGCTCTTCCTCCTCCCCAGGTGAGGAAGCTGCAGAGCACGATGAGGTCTCCCCTCAGTCTCCTCTTCTCCAGGCTGAACAGACCCAGGGACTTCAGCTGCTCCTCACGCCCTTCCCCTCCAAACCCTTCCCCAACTCAGTGCCCTCCTCTGGATGCTCTCCAGGAGTTTTAGATCCTTTTTATCCTGTGGTGCCCAGAGCTGCCCCCAGTGCTCCAGGTGGGGCCACCCCAGTGCAGAGCAGAGTGGGACAATCCCCTCCCTCTCCCTGCTGGCAATGCCGTGCTGGATGTACCCAGGACACGGTTGTCCTCTTGGCTGCTGTCATTGTAACAAGTGATGTCTGAGTGGCCTCAGCATCTGGAGTGGAGGAGCACATCAAGCCTTGCTCCCAGGAGCTGAGCCAATTTATCCCCAGGCTCGTTGCCTGCCCACTACTCTTGGACCCTCGTTTGCTGGACCTCTCCCTGTTCCCCATGAGGTGGTGGAGGCTCTTACTGCTGCGCTCGCTGTCTCTGCTCTGCCGGAGGTTCTGTGCACCTTTATCTGCAGTGGGAAAAAAAGAAAGAGTGAGATGAGCAGCCCTGTGCCACAGCACAGACAGAACATCAGCCTCCACGAGCTGTTATTAGAATCATAGAATCATGGAATGGTTTGCGCTAGAAGGGACCTCAAAACCCATCCTGTTCCACCCCCTGCCATGGGCAGGGACACCTCTCACTGGATCAGGGGGATCAAAGCTCCATCCAACCTGGCCCTGAACACCTCCAGGGATGGGGCAGCCACCACTGCTCTGGGCAACCTGAGCCAGGGCCTCCTCACCCTCAGAGCAAAACATTTCTCCCGAAGATCTCATCTCAATCTCCCCCCTTTCAGACCAAAACCATTCCCCTCATCCTATCCCTGCACTCCCTGAGCCCCTCCCCAGTTTTCTGCACCCGTTTCAGTACTGTGAGGTTGCTTTAAGGTTTCCTTGTAGCCTTCTCTTCTCCAGGCTGAACAATCCCAATTCTCCCAGCCTGTCCTCAGATGGAAGGTTCTCCAGCCCTTGGATCCTCTTCATGGTCTCCTCTGGACTCACTCCAACAGCTCCATTATTGCCAGCACTAAGTTTTTCGTAGGGCACTTCAACAATGCCTCTGAGCTAAATATTCTTCCTATATGGTAGCTTTTTGTTGTAAGATTTTTAAAAGGAAGAGGTACCAGGAAGGGTCACACTCCAGACACTGAGCAGCTGGCTGTCTGGACCACACAGCTTCCCAGAACTGCTTAGAGTGGACTGCATATCTGTGGAGCAGTGATGGTCCAAGGAGATAATGCTAGAGAAGAAGGATCAAGAAAGAAAGACACTGCCTGTGCTTTCAGACCAAGGTTAAACTGTTGAGTTTAATGGTGCTGCATTGCTTCTCAACGGTGGCCGAAGGGATTCAGTTCACAAGGAGCTTCAGAAACCTTTAGAGAGGAAAAGGAACTCAAAGCCGTCTAAGATAGCAACACTGTCTTTAAAATGCAATCACAACATCCATACCCATAAGGCAGCCTTCCCCAGGAGCCTCTGGTGACCTCTAGCAGTTATGTGACGAGTTTATGACATCCTTTAGCCATGTGCAACCACTGAAAGCATTTTGGTTGGCCACCTAGGTACAATTTCTCTGAAGTTTCAGGGCTACAGATGGACTACAGATAGCAAGAGGTCTTCCTCTGAACATCTGCCTCATATGGCCTGGTCAATGACAAAGAAGGCTGAGCCACCAATTCTTATGATGTTTGATTAAGATCAGAAATTGGAGGAAATTTGATTAGGTTCCTTTTATTTCTGAGTGTGTCTGCACTGCCCCAACATTGTTTTCCATGTCTCCTTCTATATGCAGGGAGGAGAGGGCTCTTGATGTTTGGATGAACAAAGTTTAGGGATGTAAAAGAGAAAAGACATACCAAGATGGCGCTCATCTGGGTAGAGATTATTGATTTCACTTAAATTTGCTTTTAATCTTGTCAGGTTTTCAATGTGCAAAGCAAGAAGAGGGGCCAGGAGAGCCAGCACGGAGGCGAAGAACAGGAGCCTGGAGTGATGAGAAGCTGGAGAAAGAAGACACAGAGTGAATGTGGACATTCAAACCCTCTGAAAGAGAGTCAGCACATCCCAGCTGAAACCCAGGCCAGGACACTTAAGATGTTAAAGGATGCTTTGTGCCAGTGTCTGAAAGAATGCTGGCTGACTGCTTTCAGCAGAAGTTAAAACAAACTTACAGTGTAGACAAAGGCACAACCTGAACTATGCTTTTGCTTTACTGAGCAGCAGAAATCTAAAGTAAAATTCCCCAAACTAAGCGTTCTGCAAAGGCATCCACCTGCAGAGAGAAACAATTGTGCCCAGGGCTTGCAACCCACAAGTCTAAAGTTGCATCTTCCAGGAGCAAGGCCATCCTCTTTGGCTGTAGTCTGAGCTAAAGCAAGGGGCTCTGGGGCCCAGAATTGAGAGGCTAAAGCAGCATCGGTGTGCATGGCTTGGGAAAACCCTCTCCTGGCACTTATAAGACTGATTTGTAGGTGCTGCTGTTACCTCGAGACAGTCTGGAGCAACTACAACAGTGATCACAGAATCACAGAATCGTAGAATCTTCCAGCTGGAAAAGACCTTGGAGATCATCGAGTCCAACCGTATCAATCCTTCTCTAAACCATGTCCCTCAAAAACTCATCCATCCCTTTTTTAAACACCTTTAGGGATAGTGACTCACCTCCCTCCCTGGGCAGCCTCTGCCAGGGCCTGACCACCCTTTCAGTAAAGATATTCTTCCCAATATCCAGTCTGAACCTCCCCTGGCACAACTCATGGCCATTTCCCCTTGCACCATCACCTGTCACTGTGAGAAGAGATCAACACTCGCTCTCCCACAGCCTCCTTTCAGGCAGTTGTAGACAGTGATGAGTTCTCCCCTCAGCCTCCTCTTCTCCAGGCTGGACAACCCCAGTTCCCTCAGCTGCTCCTCTTAGGACTTGTTCTCCAATGAACAGGCACAGGGGCCTGAGATCTTGGAAATAAAGGAGCTGTTGTGGCCATAATGTTGGGAGTACCCTGAGAGTCAGGGGTTTCACTTAGTTGTCCCAGAGTTGTCCCCTCCCACTAGGGTGTCAGGCAGGGACTGGCAGCTGCCCACTGGGGCAGAGCACCCTATGGGGAGCACCAGGCCCCTGCTATGGGTCAGGAATGGGGCTCTGTGGGGACACAGAATCATAGAATGACTGGGGCTGGAAGGAACTTCAAAGCCCATCCAGTTCCAGCCCCCTGCCATGGGCAGGGACACCTCCCACTGGATCAGGGGGCTCAAAGCCCCATCCAACCTGGCCTTGAACACCTCCAGGGATGGGGCAGCCACGGTTGACATGCTGATGTCAGCACATCCCAGCTGAAACCCAGGCCAGGACACTCAACATGTTAAAGGATGCTTTGTGCCAGTGTCTGAAACCTGAGCAATTTGATTCCTTTGAACCATAACAGATCAGGACATTCCCCAATAGTTTTTTTGTGGCCAGATCCATAGACTGGTGTCTACAGCATTCCCACCCAGTTTCAGTACCCTGAATGAGGGTGATGGATGGTTAATACCATCATTGAGGGATGTGGTTTAGGGGATGATGGCTGGACTTGATGATCTCAAAGGTCTTTTCCAACCGGAAGATTCTATGATTCTATGCATTAATTGGCTTCCATTATGATTGGGTTTTGTGGTGCTTTGGGCTCTGGCACAAATGTAAGTTAAATAAATCTTGCCTTTACAATACCATCCACAGCAGGAACAGTTTCACCTGTGATCAGGATTGGAGGGGAGAGTGTGAGGAGCAGAAAGGTCATGGAGACCTGGGGGATACAGCATGAATAGGGTCATCCCACTGTCCTGAGGCCAGAAATGATCGATGGGAAATGCAGAGTTGCAGCAGGGGCAGCAGAAGTCTGGAGGCAGGCAGAGGAGGCAGATATGCTTGGCCTCACGCAGCAGCACCATCTCATCTCACCATCTCATCTCATCATCCCATCCCATCCCATCCTCAGCCATCCTGTCCCATCCCATTCCATACTCACCCATGCTGTCTCCAGGTGACCCTGCAGAGCAGGAAGCTGAGCAGCTCTGACCTGGTGGCAAGGTGACCAGCCCTGCTGTTATATAGGACTTGGCAGTAAGGTGGGGCCAGCTGACCCCACCAACACTCGCCCAATGATTGTCATCAGGACTGGAGATTTATTCTCTGTTTGCCCTCATCCATAAGGGCCACTCTTCATGCACCAGCTGCTGTGCTCCTGTGATAAGAAATCCTAAACGAACCTCTGCAAACAGCACCTGAAGGTCACACAAAGTTCTACCCAGCTGACAAATGCTCCTGATAAAGATTTTCCTTGAGGTTGTTTCTTTACTTACGGTATTTGATGACTGGTATACTTATGATATTTGGAGCTCTGTGTCCAATTCTGGAGTCCTCAGCACAGGAAGGAGATGGAGCTGTTGGAACGAGTCCAGAGGAGGCCACAGAGATGATCCAAGGGCTGGAGCACCTCCTGTATGAGGACAGGCTGGGAGAGTTGGGGTTGTTCAGCCTGGAGAAGACTCTGGGGAGACCTTAGAGCAGCCTCCCAGGACTGAAAGGGGCTCCAGGAAAGCTGGGAAGGGGCTCTTGATCAGGGAGGGCAGGGATGGGATGAAGGGGAATGGCTTTGATTTGCAAGAGGGGAGATTGAGTTGAGATCTTAGGGAGAAATGTTTTGCTGTGAGGGTGCCCTGGCCCAGGTTGGCCGGAGCAGTGGTGGCTGCCCCATCCCTGGAGGTGTTCAAGGCCAGGTTGAATGGGGCTTTGAGCCTCCTGATCCTTTGGGAGGTGTCCCTGCCCCTGCCATGGGGGTGGGACTGCATGGGCTTTGAGGTCACTTCTAACCCAAACCATTCTATGATTCTGTGATTTATGTTGGACTAGATGATCTCAGAGCTCTTTTCCAACCTGTGATACTGTGATTTTATGATCCTGTGACCTGGGCTGCTCCGTTACACATCCTCCAGGGATGGTGCATCAGCCAGGAGGGAGCCGTGTGCTCCCACACTGCAGCCTGGTTCCCACGCACACCAGGGCTGCAAAGAGGCTTTGTTTGCAGCTCTGACTCCCCCTCAACGATGGAAACGCTTGGTTTGGTTCCAGCCATCCAGCACTGATCCAGTCTCCAGGGGCAACCACCCATGTGGAGGTGGTGCTGCCCCAGTGCTGGTCCGGGGCAGGTCCTGCAGCCTTCCCAGAGGGTCCAGTGCTGAACTGAAGCTGCGGGCACTGCTGGAGGGTTTGGCTCTGACTTCACAGCTCTGAGTAACCTGGGAAGCTGTCCTTACCACAGAGCTGGCTGCAGACTCAGTAAATGAGGTGGCTGTGGGTTAAGTAGAATGAATGCTTAACAGACACCGGACAGTGCCCACGAATGGGAGGGGAGCGCTAAGAAGGGCAGTGGCACAGCCTGGTGACCCTGGTTTATAACTCAGTGACACCAAATAGGACCATGGTGAGGCATTTGTGGGTGGTTTGACACCAGCAGGTGCCCGGTTGCCGGAGCAGGTCCCTGCGCTGGCTCCAGGATGCTCCGCAGCATCGCGAGGCAGGTGCTGGCCCCATGCTGCTTTCATCCCCAAGCCCATCATCCTCAGGGGACGTTGCAGCTTCTGCTGTCCTGCAGGAGACCAGCAGGTGGTGGTGAAGGTCCAAGCACCGGCACACCCTGCCAGCACCTCACCAGGCTCTGCCTGGGCCGTGCTCTGCATCGCTCCAAGACGAAGCTGCTCTCTTTTCAGTACAGCTGAGAGGACCTTTTTCACCAAGGGATACATCACTTGCCCTTTGCGAAATTTCCATCTGCAAAACTTCACGTATATTCACAGAAAAAAAGGACTCTTGCCAGCTCCAGGTTGCAGTAACATTTGTTGGGCTATTGGACAGCAGTGAACATCCTAGACCTGATCAGAGACTGCTCCTCAGCAGCTTCCTTTTTAATGAAGGACCTTTTTTCTTAGGAGTTTCCCAAAGTCCCTTGGTAGACAACCTGGGGCTGGAGCCTCTGCCTTTGACACATTTCTCTCAGCCAAAATTCAGAAGGAGTCTTCCCAGTCCTTGCATGCTGCACAGGAGCAGGGCTGGCTCCCCACACCCCCAGGGCAGCAAGGGCTGGCACCAAAGCCAAGGTGCCAAGCCGTGGCCAACATCCTACTCTGTCACCACGTGTGACCCCAGGTGCTGAGGTGGCCCCACCTGATGTTCCTCTGAGGCTGAGGGACCTGGGGCTGTTCAGTCTGGAGAAGAGGAGGCTGAGGGGAGACCTCGTTGCTCTCTGCAGCTCCTGGAAAGGAGGTTGGAGCAAAGTGGGTGCTGAGCTCTTCTCCCAAGTAACAAGGGATAGGACGAGAGGAAATGGCCTCAAGTTGCACCAGGGAAATATTGGGAAATATTTCTTTACCAAAAGAGGCTGCCCAGGGCAGTGGGGGAGTCTCCATCCCTGGAGGGGTTCAAAAAGTGTGAGGCTGTGGCACCTAGGGACAGGGTTTAGCAGGCACCGTGAGGTTGGGCTGATGTTGGACTGGAGTTGCTTAGAGGCCTTTTCCAACCTTAATGACTCTGTGATTCTATGATACCCTTTAGTGCCTCCTGCCACCCTCACTCCATAGCTGTAGAACAGGTCCCTGCAGCAGGGACCCCGTGGCAAGCTCTCCTTGCTGTGTCAGCCTTTGGAGGAGCACTGATGGGGCACTGAATCTATGACTCTGGGTATTGCGTAGATGCTCCCCCAGCCTATTTTTGCAGAGAGCTGTCACAAGAGGTCAGGGATGGCCGTGGGAAAGGCTGCCTGCAGCCCTCAGCCTCTGCTGCTTGAGGGGAGAAAAGGCACCAGAGTTTGCAGGCCAGCCCTGGCATTGACCCCTTGCCAGCTCTCTGTCTCAGACCTCCCGGTGTCGCAGAAGTAGTGAGACAACACTGTTGACAAACCATTGTCATGGGCAAACCCTCTTTGATCTCTGGATGATACCAATCTCCCCCATGCCCTTGCTGTTCACACTCACTCCCTTCTGTTTGCATTTCCCCTCTCCGTTAGCTCCTTTATTGCCCTGCAGCAGTTGGTAGATCTCCAGGAAGATTTAACTCCTGGGCAGGTCCCGTTATTGCAGCTGATAAACGCCCCACGTCTGGGAGGTTTGGAGAACTTTAATTTTCCTCAGAAAAAAAATCTTTAGAGCCTCCTTGTGTAATCTTGAGCAAAGAGAAGGCACCAGCTGGGCACACAATGATCGACTTTGCCCGTGCAAACTGGAGAGCGGAGATCCTCGAGCGGAGGAGTCGTGTGGGGGGAGACAGCAGGGTATAAAGGGGCAGAGAGCAGCATGGAGCTGAGAGCAGCTCAGCTCAGGCACCCACTCAGCAGCTCCGTGGCCATGGGTGAGTTCTCCTCTTCCTCGTGGCTCCTTTTCTGCAGCTCTCACAGCTCCATGGGAGGCAAGAGGAAAACCAAACTGAGCGGCAGCAGTTGGGGACCGCGGGAGAAGGACCTGATAAGGATATCCAGCATCCATCCCTCTCCTCTCCTTTCCACCCAGCTGTTTCTTTGGAGTTCTCTGCTGCTGCTGGGTTGTTTCCTGCATCCCTGTGAACCACTTGCTCTGTCCATAGAGCACCAGATTTTCTACTTCAGACTCAGTTGCAGTTCTTTGAACTATTTGGTCTGATTGCCTTTAATGCAGATTTACTTCTTTTCTATAAAAATATCCTTTTTGCCTCTAGATCTGTAGAAAAAAAAAAGAGCTAAACCACATTTAGGAGAAACATGAGAAAATGTGACTGCAGGTTGCTGTCTGGAGCATGGAAGGGGCTGATCAGGAGGGTGACAAAGACAATTTTCACCTCCTTTCACTCCTGCAGGGGCAGAACCTGCACTGAAGCTGCAGCTCCCACCACCCCAGGAGCCCCTGTTCCTGCCCGTGCCCTGCAGCCCTGCCTTCCCTGGTCTGAGCTGCCTGGGACTGGGGGCTGCCCAGGGTTCTTGGCAGTGATGGGCACTTTCCTCCTCAGGACTCCAGGCTGGGATACCCCATCTCCACAGAGACCTTGTCCTCCTGCCCATCGTGGTGGGGATGCTTCTCCTCTGCGTGAGCCCGTGCGTGGCCAGCTCCCAGAGCGGTGAGTACGGGGAGAGCCAAGGAGCTGTGGGCTTTGGGTGTCCCTCACCGAGCGTGGCCACGCTCTGAGGTGTGAGTGTCCCCGTGCCTGCAGCCACAGAGGAGCAGCAGGTCACAGCATTAAAACCTGAGCTGCAGAGCAGGGCAATACTTCCCTCACCAGCAGGCAAGAGGCATCCCAATACATCCCACTGGTTGCAGAGTGCCCAGTGAGATCCAGCAGCAGCACAGCTGCCCCATAACAACCTGCCAGCACGTCCTCCAGCCCAGGTCCCTCATGACTTACTTTACCTGCTGTCACAGGGTTCCCTGCAGACTGCAGCCGCCTCCACAAGAACAGCCCCAGCGGGGTGTACGTCATCCAGCCCGCAGGGTCCCCGCCGCGGGTGGTTTGGTGCGACATGGACACCGAAGGCAAGGGCTGGACTGTTGTCCAGAGGAATTCTTACAGCACTGAGATCACGTGGAAGGAGTCCTGGACCACCTACAAGTACGGCTTTGGGAATGTGCAGGGTGACCACTGGCTGGGCACCGAGTACCTGCACCTCCTGACCCAGCAGGGCACCTACAAGGTTCGCTTTGTCGTGCGGGACAAAGCCAACGTCACCCATTATGCTGAGTACGACATCTTCAGCGTGGAGAGCGAGGCCAGTGGGTACCCCCTGAGGCTGGGACGGTTCCTGGGCAGAGGAGATGACTATCTGACCAGCTACCACACCAGGTACGGGGGCATCCACGACAACATGAAGTTCAGCACGACCGACAAGGACCAGGACCAGCACAGCGGGAACTGTGCCAACAGCTATGGGGGGTGGTGGTACGACAAGTGCCAGAACATCCTGCTCAATGGCAAGAAGTACATCTATTGGCCAGAAGTCTGCCCAAATGGCGACTGCTCAGCCTCCCTCATCCTGGTCAAACCCACAGACGTGTGCTGACCGTGCCACAGCTCCCAGCCTCCCGGGAGTTTGGGGAGTGCCCCCCATGCCCAGCTCAGTGCCCCCGTCCCGTGCCTGCCAACAGTCCTGATGCACATCCTGCGCTGCCCGCAGCTCCCACACCATTCCCAGCTGAGAACCAGCAGCTCTGGGGCTCAGGAGCAGCCACCCGGAGCTCTGGGCATTCAGGCAGCTTTGCCTGGTGCCGCGGTGCTGGTTTGGGGTGGGAACATCCCCTCCTCTCCTGGGGAGGTGGAGACAGAGCGAGTTCCCTTCCCTCTAATCCGTGCATCCCTGCTTTGCTCAGGCCCTTCTCCCCCCACCGTGTCCCACATCTCTGCAATAAACCCTGGAGCCAGACCTCGCTGCCTCCTGTCTGCCTGCCGCCGCGACACCGCACACACACACACGGGAAGGATCCGGGTCCCAAGGCCGTGGATGATACTGGGGGGCACCATGTCCATCAGGGGTCCCATTTGGTGCAACTCCATCTCAGAATCCCCCTTCTCATGCCCTGGCTGAGGGTCCAGCTCCATCCTGCGGCAAGGGCTGGAGGGGTCAGGGTGTCCCTTAGGGAATCAAGATGCCAGGAGAGGAGTTCATGTCTGGGGGAAACCATCCCTGGGATAGTCCCTGAGGTCCCTTGGCAGCCCAAGGCTTCCAGATCACAGGGTGGGAAACATAGGGGGAGCAGGGGTCTTGTAGCAGACCCACAGCCCTCAGCCTGAGCCAGTGGTTATGGCTCAGGGGCCACGGCGCCAGGGTGGCAGGAAGAGAAGGCTCCAGACAGACCTTATAGAGGCCTTCCAGAGCCTGAAAGGGGGTGACAAGAAAGCTGTGGAGGGACTTTTTACAAGGGTCCATAGTGATGGGATAAGGTGGAATGTCTTTGAATAGGAAGGGGGAAGATTTAGATGAGATCTGAGTAAGAAATTCTTCACAATGAGGGTGGGGAGGCCCTGGCCCAGGTTGTCCAGAGCAGTGGTGGCTGCACCATTCCTGGAGGTGTCGAAGGCCAGGTTGGATGGGTCTTTTCCCCCTTGATCCAGTGGAAGGTGTGCCTGTCCATGGCACAGGGTTTGGAACTGGATGGTTTTTAATGTCCCTTCCCACCTATTTCTATGATTCTAGAATTCTATGGCATCATGGATAGTGCTTTCCCACCCTGGAGCAGGTGATTTTGGGTGGTTGGCACCTGCTGCCAGGACCTAACTCACCATAGGCAACCCACCCCTCCTTTGTGGCCAGAGAACAAGGAATGTGTGAGGCTTCCTCCCCCATGAGCTGGACCCATGTTTGCATAACCCACCCCATGGCAACGGTGGATCCTGAGGCAGGGCAGGGCTGGGCACATGGGAGTGGGCAGAGTGGGAGCGAGCAGAGTGGGAGCACCAGGCAGGAGCCCAGCCTGCCCAGCCTGTGCCAAGGTGGAGCCCAGCAGGCACCAAACAGCCCCTCTGCCCTCGGGGCTGGTGCGCAACTGGGGCAGCAACACCATGCAAGGCACCAGGATCCACCCATCCTTCCTCAGAGCATCCCCAGCAGCAAACACTGGCAGTTTCTTTAAATTTAGCTCTGTTTTGTTGAAACTAATTCTCTATTTGATATTTTCTCTGCAATGCCATAGATATTATTCATAATCTCTGCCCCATTGCACCTGCTCGCTCCTTATCAGCCCAAACAAGCTGGAGATACGGAGCACGGATTTGAAGGTTGGCAGTGACGCAGGATTTTACTGGAGGGTTTAACAAGGGCTGGACTGAGAGGTGGTGTGGGTGGAAAGACCTCTGCAGGTGTGGATGTCAAGACTGCACCTTCAGCAAATGGTGTTAATTCGTATTTACCAAGGAAGTTTTATCCTTCACCCACCCCACGTAATAAAGGAGACGCAGAATTATGGAATCATTGGATGGTTGGTTTGAAGGAACCTCAAAGCCCATCCAGTTCCACCCCCCTGCCATGAGCAAGGACACCTCCCACAGGATCAGGGGGATCAAGCCCCATCCAACCTGGCCTTCAACACCTCCAGGGATGGGGCAGCCACCTCTGCTCTGGGCAACCTGGGCCAGGGCCTCCCCACCCTCACAGCAAAACATTTCTTCCCAAGATCTCAGCTCCATCTCCCCTCTTGCAAGTCAAAACCATTCCCCCTCATCCTGTCCCTGCCCTCCCTCATCAAGAGCCCCTCCCCAGCTTTCCTGGAGCTCCTTTCAGTACTGGGAGGCTGCTCTAAGGTCTCCCTGAAGCCTCCTCTTCTGTCTTCACAGGAATCAAGACTTTTTTATTGGGACACTATGTTTCTCAAGCACATTTTATTCTCCTAAGCAGCTTTGTTTCAGGAGGACAGGGTTTGCAGTGGGTGAGTCTGATTACAATGCCATTACAATAGAAACAATTCAAAGGGGAAGAACTCAGCAAGGGAAGCAGAGGAGATGTGCAAAAGAGGTGAAAGAATTATCTCCCGGTGCCCAGTTTGTGCCCTGCTGGCCCCAGCACAGAGGGGCCCAGCCGGGCACTGGTCTGGCCACGTGCCCTGTGCCAACAGGCAGGAACGAAGCCCTAGCAGTAGGTGATGGGTTTGATGAGGATGGCAGAAGCTTTGCAATTCCCTTTGCAGAGGTTGCCCCACGTTATGGCCCCTTTGACGTTCAGCCGTACGACATAACACGATGAGTACCACCACCCGCCCCCGTAGCTGGAAGCACAGTTCCCACTGTTAGTGTCCTGATCCAGGTCTTTAGTGGAGAACTTCATGTTGTCATGCATGATGCTGGGATTTTCTGAAGCCATGGCATCCCCTGCTGTTCCTGTGTACGCTCCCAGCCGTAGCCGGTACCCGTTGGACTCACCCTCCACGCTGAAGAGGTTGTAGTCTGCAAACTTGACGTTGTCTGTGGTGTCCCAGATGACAAACCTGACCTGGTAGACCTTCTGCTTGGTGATCTGGTGGATGTACTCGGTGCCCAGCCAGTACTCGCTGCGCACGTTCCCAAAGCCGTACTTGTAGGTGCTCCAGGACTCGGCCCAGGTGATCTCCGTGCTCTGCCGGTTCCTCTGGATGACGGTCCAGCCCCTTCCAGTCACGTTCATCTCGCAGTACACCACGATGGGGTGCAGTCCTGTGGGCTGGATGACGTAGACACCACTGGGGCTGCCAGAGGGGATCTCACTGCAGTCCTTGGGCCAACCTGGGGCAGGAGAGAGGGTTATTTAATAAGAGTCTGTGCAACAAGAGGTGCCTCCCATAGCGCTCCTGTAGCTGGTTCTGCAAGACCAAGGATTTAATGAGACCTGGATAGCCTGAGGAGCACGGATCGCGCCAACTCCATCCTCACCTGAACACACAACCCCTGCATCCTCACTGTGTTTGCAGTTGTGCTTTCCCCAAGGCTGCAGTGAGCACTCAGTGAGGAGCTCCTCCTCCCCGTTGCAATCAACATTGTCCAGCCAGATGAGCCCAGACCCACTCCCAAAATAAGCATTAGTTGGGGCCGATTCAGCCCGTCCGCAGCCGAGCTGCCGGCACACCACCGCAGCGTCTCGCAGGTCCCATTCGTCATCGCACACCGTTCCCCACTGGTTGTTGTACCAAACCTCCACCCGCCCGGAGCACCGGTTGGAGCCGTTCACCAGCCGGAGCTGACCTGGAACATGGAAAACGACAGCAGGAAAAACATTTAGAAACGGTGGGGGTGGCACCAAAGAGAGCTGGAGCCCAGATCCCGAGTCAGGAGGTACTTTCTGGCTCAAAAAGTTGGAGTGCAGGCAGTAAGTTGTGGGTCCTTTACACCTCTGATCATGTTCCTGGCTGGGGAAGGAGTCTCTGTCCTCCCAGATCTCCATTTCCAACTATTTCTGGTGTGTTGTAGACCCAAGTTGTAAACACAAGTTTGCCAGGCGTTCTCTCAGCCAAGTGGCCATCTCCCATCCTCTCCCACCATTGCAGGGGCTGTGTTGCACCCTCCTGGGACTCTGAGTGCCCTGGGAGCAAGGCTGAGGAGGTGGATTTTGCAGTCTGGTGAAGCACTCTCAGACAAGGGCATTTCACAGACGAAGACACTTTTCTGGTTCTCAGCCAAGGGACAAGTGAAAAAGCTGGGGGTGCTGGTGGCAGGAGAACCCTTCCTTTCCTCTTTATCCCTCACACTAACTGTCCATAGCGTCCTTCCGCGGGGCAGGGGGTGTGTGGGGAGGGACAGCCTTGACTTTGGGAAGGAATGAGAGCAAACCCTCTGGGCTTCTCCACACCTACACATGAGCAGAAAGGCCTGTGACTGCAAGGCCCCATGTCTGCACCTCCCAGATGTTTGAGGATGGGCAGATGTCTCATGCTGGGATGTGTATCTCTCCTGAGGGATGTTGGGACTCTGCTGAGAGCTCAGGGGGAGCACTGGTTTGGATCATGCTCTCCCAAACAGCTTGGTCTGGGGTAGTCCTAGCTGTGTCCTGCTGGGACTGATGGAGACCTTCCATGTACCTACCATTCACCAACGGCCTCAGAGCAACCTCAGTGCTGTTTGAGACAGATTCATTGAAGACAGACAGGCTTTCGATGCTCTTGGTGAGAAGTGGGGCAGGCAGGGCCAACACACAGGTGAGGAGCAGGAGGGGAGCAGCTGGAGGTGGAAGGAATGAGGTGAGAGTCAAAGAGAAAGTCCCACTTCCAGGGTAACACATGCTGGGGACCCTGCTGCAATGGGGTGGAATGGCTGCAAGGTCACCCCAAAGCTGGGACATCAGCACGGCGTTGCTTTTTGGACATGGATCTTGCAGCCAGGCTCTGCTCTTCCCAGGTTTCACACAAGAACCTGAGGTGCCCAGGAAATCTGGGGAGTGCAATCAAGAAATCACCAGCAAGTCATTCGCGAATGAGAATAAACTAGACCAAAGCATTCATCCTTAAGCACAATATTTAACAGAAACCTTGTAACCTTGTAGAATATTTTCTGCCCTTCCAGCTCACTGAACAGCTGGATGGTGTTTCTTCAAAATTCCCACTACACTCTAGAGAAAACAAATAAAAAAATAAGTTGTAATCAATAAGAAGAACGTTGTTATATTTAATAAATAAAAATGGTCATCGCAAGATCAAAATCTGAATGTTCTCTTAGAGATGGCATCACAGCTGCCCCTCTGGGGGCTGTAGCAGCATTGGATTGTGAAACATCTGGAAAGGGAACCACTATGGCTTTACTGACAGAGCGGTGAAGCCCTGGCAGAGGCTGCCCAGGGCAGTGGTGGAGTCTCCATCCTTGGAGGGGTTCAAAAACCGTGTAGCTGTGGCACTTGGGGACAGGGTTTGGTAAGCACAGTGGGGCTGGGCTGAGGGTTGGACTCGGAGAGTTCAGAGGGCTTTTCCAGCCTTAATGATCCCATGATTGTTTGATTCAATGGATGAATTTTCCAACAGTGCCTCTATTTTGGACACCCCACAATGATGGATCCTCAAGGGCAATTGGAAACCTATGCTTATCATTCACCACTAAATTCAATTTCACATTTTAAACACTTTTAAGCTTAGATTTGTGACTGCTGGGCTCGAACCACAGCTCAGTGACTGCCAGACATGAGCCTGTCCTCTCCTCTGACCCTCTCAGCCGGGAGAGAGGGCTGCTCCTAGGAGATGAGTTGCATCTTCGTTCAACATCTCCATCCCCACAGCCCCGTTTCCCTGGGGGAAAGCCACTGGGACCTTCCCTCCACTGGTTCTGCCCTCCTGCCCCTGAATACAGCCCTTACTCCAGCAGCCTCTGGGCAGTGCTGGGCCCTGCTGTGAGGTGTGGGGAGCCCCTGTCCCTCTGCACCCCTCGGGTTTGACCCAGCACTGCTCTCAGCCTCCTCTGCTCCTGCTCCCTGGGCCTGGGCAGCACACAGGCCCCCTCTTCCCCAGGCTGATGTCTCCTGAGCTGGGCTCTGAAGAGACCCAGAGACCCTTTCAAAGCTTCTCCCTTGGCTCTGCCCCTGTTTGAGCCCTGTGGTACCTCCTGCCCTGTGGCACCTCCTTCCCCTGCAGTAGATCCTCCATCCATGAAAGTAAACAGAGGGCTCTGCCAAGTTCTCAACGCCCCTCCTCACCCAGCACTGCTCCTGGGAGTCCCCCTCTCCTGCTCCCTGTGCCCACACTCACCCATGCCGACTCCACGGCGACACTTGGAAGTCCAGAATGTTGCTGTAGGGAAGCTTTGAGTCACAATTTTTATAGCTTTGCTGTGCCAGGGGAGGAGTGTGGCCGACACTGCTGCGCTGGGCCCATCCCGGACTCCTCTTGGGGCGTTTTAATGAGATGCCATCGATGGGGCTGTACCCTGCGGCGAGGATGTTCATCTACTCTGATAAGAGCCCTTATCAGGACCTGAGCAAATACAGCCCAACAGTGGCAAATGGCATCCAAGAACTTCCCATGTGTCAGGCAGGGCTTGTCCTGGCTAGGCCTCCAGCAGGGGTCAGAGATGTTTGCTGAGCTCCTTCCCGTCATCCCCACAGGGCACAACCCTGGAGATGCTTGGTCCAGGGTACCTCCTGCTGGATCCATGTCGAGGTGGGCAGGAGCTGGATGCAGCAAGACAGCACCATGGAAGAACTCAGGGATGTCCCTGCTTTCCTCCAGAGCAAACATGCTGCGTGGATCAACAGTGGTCACAGGCACAAAGCAGAGTCAAGCAATGGTGGCAACCATCCAGCTTGCCACCTCTGGGGCTCGCGTCAGGAACAGAGCTAAAGGGACTGGATCAGTGGAAACACGAGACTGTTTCCATCTGGTATCGCTCCAGGGAGCACCTGGTGCTGGGAATATCCCCTGCCTCTTCCAACTAAGAGTGCAGAACGGTGTGGCCCATCCCTGGAGGTGTTCAAGGCTGGATGGGGCTTTGAGCCCTCTGATCCAGCGGGAGATGTTCCTGTCTATGGCAGGGGGTTGGAACTGGATTGGCTTTGAAGTCCCTTCAACCCAACCATCCCATGATTCCATTATTCTATGAGCTAGGTGTGGCTTCGTGGCCACCTCAGGGGCCACTGTTCTGGGTGACCTGTGGCCTTTCAATGGATCTGTCATGAAGTAGAAATATCGGCAATGGGATAACATCCCACCCCTCCCAAGATAATGGTTCAAGCATCACATCTCTGCAGAAATGAGTTGTGAGAGAAAATGGTTTTGCAACATCATGGTACAGAGAGGGTATATGGGGGAAAAAAAAAGCTTCTTCTTTCTTGATTCATAGAATCAAGGGTTATAAAGGACCTCAAAGCCCATCCAGTTCCACCCCCCTGCCGTGGGCAGGGACACCTCCCACTGGATCAGGGGGACAGCCACCACTGCTCTGGGCAACCTGGGCCAGACCCAGAGAAGCCCAGTCAGTGCTGTTGGGATCTTCAGCCTGGGGTCCAGGAGCAGGGGCAGCCTTGGGCAGTGAGCAGGCACGAAGCAGCTCCCACCACCACAGGAATGCCCTTGGGTCGGTATTGTCTTGTTGATCAGCCACTGCATGCTGCTAGCAAGCTGTTCTCCTCCAGCTTTATCAACATTAATTTCTAAGGAGATATTTCTGCCTCTCCTTCCTGGACTTTTTTCTTTTCCTTATTGGCCTCTTGAGCATCTGCAAGGTGAGAAACATTTGTTTCCCAGCTGTGAGGTGTGAGCAGTTTGTTCTTTTCCTAGCAGAAATCTCAAAGCACATCCTGAGTAAAGAGAACACCAATATCCATGCTGTTGTGTATCTGTGCACACAAATAAACTTTTACTGCGATAAATGGGACACTCTTGGTGCCTATTTCCGGTGTTATAAATTAGAATTAAGTTCCTATAAAGCAAATATTAACATGTGGAGAAGATTAAACTCAAAAATTTAATGTCATCCAGGTGTGGGCAAGAAAGATTCTTGTAAGAGCTGATTGATCTCCACATTCACCAGCAGAAAGGGGACTTGGGTTCCCATGTCACTCATGGAAGGGCCTCCTCCTCCTCTTTGGTTGCAATGGCTTCGGTGCCTGCAAGTGAAGATACCAAAAGCAGTATTTGCTGCTTATCATAGAATCATGGAATGGTTTGGGTTGGAAGGGACCTCAAAGCCCATCCTGCTCCATCCCCCTGCCATGGGCAGGGACACCTCCCACTGGATCAGGGGGCTCAAAGCCCCATCCAACCTGGCCTTGAACACCTCCAGGGATGGGGCAGCCACAACCTCCATGGGCAACCTGGGCCAGGGCCTCTCCATCCTCATTGTGAACAATTGCTTCCTGATATCTAACCTGAATCTCCCCCTTTCCAATTTAAAGCCATTCCCCTTCATCTTATCACTGCCTGCCCTTGTAAAAAGCCCCTCCCCAGACTTCCTGTAGCCCCTTCAGGTACTGGAAGGCCGCTATGAGTTTCCCCCAAAGCGTTCTCCAAGCTGAACAACCCCAACTCTCTCAGCCTGTCCTCATAGCAGAGGTGCTCCAGCCCTTTGATCATCTCCTTGGCCTCCTCTGTACCCACTCCAACAGTTCCATACCCTTAAGTCAAGGATTCCAGAACTGGACAAAATACTTCAGTTCCTGTATCCTGCCATGGTGCTGCTGAAAACATGTCCTGCCTGGTGTGTGGGCAGGGACAGGACCCACCACTCTACCCAGCCTCCTGCTGCCATCCTGCCACGCCGGGCAAACAGGAGTGAGGCCAAGTACCTGACTGTCCACAATGATTCTCTGGGAGCACTGTCAATGCCTTCAGCTTTTCTATGCCAAGTAAGCACCTTCCCCTAATTTCTGCACACATATAAAATTAATGTTGAGGTATCTGAAGCTTTATTTATGATCCAAGGGCTGGAGTGCCTCCTCCATGATGGGACAGGCTGAGACAGTTGGGGTTGTTCAGCCAGACTCTTAAGAGACGTGGGACCATCAGTCAACACCAGGGATCTGCAGCTCTGCTGAGGGGTTTCTGTTCTGGGATGCCACACAGATGCTGTGCACCACTCCAGGCACACTGTATGGACACACGAGGGGATGTTGTCCTGGACAACGAGGGGATACTTGGCTGGATGGCCTGATGAGAGTTGCAGTTGCTCTCAGAAAGGAAATGGGCCCTGCTTGAGCAGAAGGGCTGGGTGCAGGCAGGTGACAGCTGTGTTTGGGGGCTGGCAGGGCACAGCCCTTCAGCACGCTGCCTTTCCTCTTCTGCTTGACAGTGTGTTGCAGGGCACAGCGCTGTCTCCAGCACAGCAGGAGGAGCTCAGCCTCCTGCAGAAGGTGCTCAGGAAGTCTGCTGAGGCTCCAGGCTGGGCCAGGGTGCAGCAAAGGTCTGGAGTAGATACATGGATTTATCAGGTAACTTCTGCCAGTGGGAACGGGAAGTATTGGAGATAAAAATTATGACAGAAGGAAGTCCCAGTGCATACGATCTGCTTTTCACAGTAACAGTACAGTTCCCCTACCGAGATGGAAACCAGCTTTCACCCAGAAAGCAGGCTGAGCACGAGAGTCACTAACAAACAGAACTGGAAAAGCAGACCCAGAGCCAATCTTGGAGCAGCAGCTGTGTGGCAACACTCTGCAGCACTAGCTGAAACCTCTGGGATGAAGCAGCAGAGCCTATGCTGACATTCTAATCAGTTTTAGAGTATTCATAACAAGGAAGTAACACTCTCTGTACTGTACAAAGCCTGTACCTAACTTCATGGGGAGCTCAGGGAGCTGGCTGTACCCTACACGGCTCTAAGGCTGTGTCTCTTCATCCTGAAGCAGTCACAGGACTGTACAGAGCGCAGACCCACGCTGCGGGGCTGTGGGGCAGCAGCAGCCTGGAATCACCAGCCCACACTTCATTAATGCACAAATCCACAATCCTGACAGCTGGGAAGGGGCTGGAGGAACCGTTGGACCTGCACTTTTGCGGTGAATGTCACTGGTGGGAAGTGCCCAAGCTGCTGCCTCAGACTCCATGGAAACACCGATGAGTAAAAATCACATCGCAGAGCAACAGCCAGTGCCACCCACACACCAGTCACAGCCCCTTGAACACCCCCTGGGAGCCCTTCCTGATACCAAAAACTCTGGTAAATAAACTCTAAGAGTTGTGTTAGAGTTTTAGAAAATCAGAATCTTTTATTTCAGAACTGGACACACAAGAGAATGATTTTCATCAACGACATGTAACGAGACAAGAGCTGGGCACAGAAGATATTTCTCATTTACGTGCATGTGTATAAACTTTCCCAGAAATTGTATGTATAGAATCATAGAATGTCCTGAGCTGGAAGGGACCCACAAGGATCATTAAGTCCAACTCCTGTCCCTGCACAGGACACTCCCAACATTCACACCGTGGGGATGAGGCCGTTGGCCAAATGCTTCAGGAATATTGTCAGCCTTGGCACTGTGACTGCTTCCCTGGGGAGCTGTTCCAGGGCTCCACCACCCTCTGGGGGAAGAATCTTCTGATGTCCAACCTAACCCTCCCCTGGCACATCTTCCTGCCATCCCCTGGGGTCCTGTCCTTGGTTGCTAGAGAGAGGAGATCCCACTTTCCCCAGTACCTACATCTGCTCCTACAGTTGTGTCTGCAATTACAAAGGGTCCTAACGAGCCCTGGGACAGCCAAGGCCCTTCCCAGCAGACACAGGGTGCCCAAGCTGTACTCACTGTCACTGCACGTGGGAGACTGTGGTGGTGAAGGCTGCCTGGATGTCCACCACGGAGCAGGTGGACACGACCACCTGCTTGTGCACCTGGAGCTGCTCGCTCATGTACTGCCCCTGCCACTCTGAATTTGCATATTCTATTACTTTTCAAAGACTAATTTTAATGTTGTTATGAACTTCACAACAGCGAAATCCCTGCTAATGGGAGCTTTGGAGCCACCTCTGTCTGACCTTGCATTTTCACCTGACCCAGTGGGACATGTCCCTGCCCACGGCACTGTGGTTGGAACTGGATGGGCTGGAAGGTCCCTTACAACCCAAACCATTCTGTGATTCTATGATTTTTAGATAGAGAAAGGCTGAAAACAGAGGTGATTATAGAAGATGACACATCTGCTCAGCACATATCATACTTAACACAAGACATCATTCCTCAAAGAACAAAAAAAAAGCATGCTATAAACCCCCCTCCTGGTATAAGAGGGACATTGTGTCTGACTTTTGTGAGAAATGTCAGCTCACAGATATAATTTTAGAGTGGACAAAGTCTTAGAAGCAAAGATATTTATTCACAGCGTTGGGTGGGTAAGGGATGGATCTTCCCCTATGCACACCATTTGGTCCCACTCACATACATTTATTTAGGGTAATTAAACATATTCAACCGAGTTCACATAAACCACTTACACTTTTTACCCTCCCCCATACATGCATATCAGCACCCAGAGGGTCTTCTGGAGGAAGACAGGCATCTCCCTCAGTGCTGAACATTTGACCCCCTGCTTTGTTCTTCTGCCTGCATCCTTTTACCCAAATAAGCTGAGAAGCGAAACCTTTCCCCCCTCAAAAGGAAAGGAAACCGTTATGCAATCAGTTCTAATTTACAGCTTTGCTAAATCCCATTCTCCACACAGAGCCTCCCCATCTCCTCTTGAGACACACCTGGCTCAGTCCCACCCTCCACAGGGCCACCTCAATCCCTGTCTCCTCTTCCCTCAGCTGGGTATTTGGGAACTTACATTCTTTCCAACCCACGACTGATTTCAACTACCACGGTCCGGCTGAAGAAAACCTTTTATTTACCTATTACACGTCTAAAAAGAAAAATATTAAAATTAAACTGAAATAAAGTTCATCAGAAAATTATTGTCCCACGCTGCCCCGGTTCCCCCCGCCCCCCTCGCCCCCCAACGCCCCGCATTCCATTACCCCGAGTCCCCCCCTCACCCCAGTCCCACAACGCCCCGCACATCACCACCCCGGATACCCGCCCCTTCCCTGCCCCGCACAACGGACCCTCCGTTCCCCGCCGTCTCCGTATGCCCCGCTACCCCGGGTCCCCCCGCAACGCCCCGTGAACCGCACACCCTCCCGCGCCTCCCTCCCAGTCCCACGGCGCCCCCACCCCCCAGCCCAGCCCCGCACTGACCCCCCGCCCCCTCTTTCCCCGCACACCGAGCCCGCATCGTCCCACACCGCCCCGCATCCCTCGGAGCCCCGCCTGGGTCACCACCCCGGCGGTGCCGAAGAGGCGGGGAGACGGGGTCCTTAGGGATACGGTTGGGGAAGGGGACAGCTCGGGCTGGACCAGATGACCCCAGAGGTCTTCTCCAACCTTACGATTCCACCACCTCCCTCGCCCCCTTCCTCCTCCCGCATCCCGGTCCCGCACCCCCACTGCCGGGTACCACCCCCCCCCTCCACACACTGTCGCAACCCCAGTCCCGCACTGCCCCGATACCGAAAGCGCAGGCACACGGACTCCCTGCCACTCGTTCTGGAGCTTGGGAAGGCAGCGCCTGTCAAGAACAGCGGCGGGGGACGAACGCCTTCTCTCGGTGGCCGCCCCCGCGTCGCTGCCCCTTTAAGAGGCGGGGGCGGCCAGAGCCGGCGGCCGAGGACAAAGCCCGCACAGTGCCCGGATGGGCGGGAGGGCGGAGCGCACGCTGATTGGCCGCCGAGCGGCGGAGGGGGCGTGGTCTGTCGGATAACGGGGACACAAAATGGAGTCGCGCTCCCTGCCCCTTACATAACGCGACCTCTCACCTGGCGAGAGGGGTGGGACGGCTGGCGTTGCCCGCGGGATTGGCGGGTGGCGCAGCCAATCGGGAGCGCGCTTGCCGCGCGGCCCGCCAATCGCAGGGCGGGGCGGTGGGCGCGGGGGCGGGGCTCGGGGCGGGGCGCGCACCGCCCGCCCGGCGGGGGGAGGGGAATCTCCCGCCATTTTTCAATCCTCCCGCCGGCTCCGGCAGGGGCCCCGCCATGGCGCCGCTGCTCGGCAGGAAACCCTTCCCGCTCGCCAAGCCCCTGCCGCCGGGGGAGCCCGGGGAGCGGTTCGTCATCCCGCACACGCAGGAGGCCTTCCGCACCCGCGAGTATCCGCTCGCCACGGGGGCACCGGGAGGGCGGGAGGTGTGTGGGTGGGGGGGGGGGGGCCGCACCGGGCTCCTGTCCCGGTGAGCAGCGAGGGTGGGGGGAGGCTGGAGCTTGCCTGGAGGCAGAGGCTCCCGGGAGGGGGGCGGCGGTGCTGGGAGACGGGCTGGGGAGGGGCCCCCGTACACGTGAGGCCGGGGCTCAGCCGGTGCCAGGAGAGGGAGGGGGGGCGGGCGGTGCTGGGCAGGCGGGGGTTCAGCCGGTGCCCCCCATCCCGCTGAGGTGGGGACTCGGAGGGGGCCCGGGGCCTGTGAGTTGGGGCGGAGGGGGTGCCCGGTGAGACAGGCTGGGGGGGGCTCGGCCGGTGCCGAGAGATGGAGGTTCGGGGCTGGAGCTGGAGCATCTCACGGGAGAGGAACGGATGGCGCATCCTGAGGCAGCGCCGGTCCCCGAGGAGAGCAGAGCCGTGACAGCAGCGTGGGGTGCAGAGCCCCGGTTCAGCCCGGCTCCTTACGGTCCCACAAGGCAGCAGGAAGCCCCCCCCCCCCCGGCCCCGGAGCCGCGGAGGGACCAGACCGTTACTGCTGCTCGGGGAGACTGCGCCCGTTTTGTGCTGTGAGAATCAAAATGTGAGCACTTGAAGACTAAAAGAAGGTCTGGAAGTGAGGTGGGGATGCGTGAGTACAGGAGATGTTGGTGGCACGGGAGACAAAGGAGCTCCCAAACTTCCACAGAGCCCTGCATTGGAGAGCATCTGGGGTGAAGCTCAGCCTGTGGAAGCCCCAAGGAAGGATTCCTAAGCTTTTGAAGAGGAAATCTTTTCCTACAGGAAAGCTGAGGAGGGACTCTTGATCGAGGGGGCAGGGATAGGATGAGGGGGAATGGTTTTGACCTGCAAGAGGGAAGACTGAGTTGAGATCTTGTGGAGAAATGTTTTGCTGTGAGGTTGGGGAGGCCCTGGCCCAGGTTTCCCAGAGCAGTGGTGGCTGCCCCATCCCTGGAGGTGTTCAAGGCCAGGTTGGATGGGGCTTTGAGCTCCTGATCCAGTGGGAGGTGTCCCTGCCCATGTCAAGGAGTGGAACTGGATGGACTTTGAGGTCCATGATTCTGTGAAATGCATACCTGAGCACAGGTGGGCGTTGCTGATGCATTCAGCCCGATAAAACAAAATTGGCTAGTGTTAGATACTTGTTTTTAACAGTATTTTAAATTGAAGCATTCAGCCTTTGGCTCAAAAACCTGCTGTTGTGGCCTGTGCAAACTGAAAGTAGCTTGATCATCCATCTGACCCAGCAGAGATGTGTTCTCTCTCTTTCCCTGGGGGGAATGATCAGTGATGAAATAGACAGTTTAATCGCAATTACTGCTTTAGTAAAAGAAAATGTGTAGTAAAAGAAGATTTTCCTGCCTTGTAGTAATGGTACAGAGGAGTTGTGGGGTGCCTCCTGAGAGCACCAGTCTGTTGGTGGTGCTCCTGTGGATCAGCGAGTAGAAGAAGGACATGTTCCTACAGACTCTTGGATGGTATTAATGTTACGAGAGACAGGGGTTGGCCTCTGCTCTTCAGAGGGAATGGTGTTAGCTGCAGGGCCTGAAGGAAAGGGGAAACCAATGCAAACACTGATGTTCTAGAGGGATGCTCTGCTCTTGGAGACGGCACTGCATGGAATGCTGTGGGAGGCTGACAGCCTAGTATGTTCTGGAAAGCTCATCTTGGCAAAGAGATGTCATGAAAGAGAAACTAAGTAATGTTGAGCTTTTGTCTTGCTCTGTTGACTGTGTATAGTATGAGCCAGGAAAAAAAGTGGAACAGCAAATTGCAAATGAGTCAGTAAGTTGCAGGGAGATGTCACCTGAGGCAGACATGGAGGAGTATTTTTGGTCCCTTCTGCTTATCCTAGATAACGCAGAGGAATGGATGGGAACGGCCAGCAGAGAGGGTGTGCTGAGAGGCACCCAAGGCTTCACCCAGAGCAGTGCTCAGCGTCGTTTATGCTGATGCCTGGCAGAATTGAGGTTTCCAGGACTTTTCCTTTTTCTGCCTTGACAAACCATTGATCATTCAGCTCTTCCCATAAAGGCTGCGCAGGTTCTTGTACCTCACAGTGTGGTGTTCAGAGGGCATCAGCAGTTCTTAAGTTTCTTCTTGTTGTGGTGGGTTTTGTTAGCACTCGCAGCTGTAGATTGGGTTGAGCACAAAATGTTCAGGCAATGAAGCTGGGGAAGGGACTGGAGCCCAGGGGTTCTGGGAGCGACTGAGTGAGCTGGGGCTCTTTAATCGGGAGAAGAGGAAGCCGAGGGGAGAGCTCATAGCTCTCCACAGCTCCCAGAAAAGAGGCTGGAGCCAGGCAGGCATCAAGCTCTGCTCCTAAGTGATGAGGGATGGGACAAGAGGAAATGGCCTCAAGTTGCGCCAAGGGAAGTTTGGATTGGATATCAGGAAAAATGTCTTTACTGAAAGAGTGGTGAAGTACTGGCAGAGGCTGCCCAGGGCAGTGGTGGTGTCTCCATCCCTGGAGGGGTTCAAAAATCATGTGGCCATGGCATTTTGGGACATGGTTTAGTAGGCACAGTGGGTTTGGGCTGATGGTTGGACTGGATGAGCTTAGAGGGCTTTTCCAACTTTAGTGATTCCATGATTCTATAAAACTGGAGTTCTGTGTGTGCGAAGCAGTGTGTGCCCCAAGGGCTCGTGCTAAGGAAGTGTCTGGCAGCAGCAGACGGGTGGATAGGCTTGAAATCGTGACTCAGGTTTTTGTTTGGGCCTGACGTTGATTTAGGTGACTTCTTTCAACTGCCCAGTCCCCTGACAACCTTTGAAGAGAGCCTGGGCTGTCCTGAGCCCATTGTGTCTTGGCAAAGCTTTGGGCTTCCTGTGCCTGGCTTAGAGTGAGCCTTGCAGGTGGTGTTGTGGGCTTGCTGGGCAGTCAGACTCGCTCGTCCTGCAGGATCTGCTCTGAGATATGTGAGGTGTCTGGCAAGTGCTTCCCATGTTACATGGCCCTGTCTGCCTGATGTCCCCTGTGCACCTGGTCTGCGACGCATGTGCAGAGCGTTGGATGTCTACCAGAACACCGGATGTGTTCCCTGCTGAGCCGGTCACCTCTTCTGTCAGTGTGTGGCACTGCTGCAGCGTGTTCTGCTCTGCCAGCTCTGGCGTGGAAAACAGCGCTGCCTGTCCAGGAGAGGTATTGGGCTCAGGAGGGACTGCTCCAGCCAGAGCTTTCCTTCAGCTGTCAGTGTATGGGTTTGGGAAGTTGTACTGCTTTCCTCCCAGATGAAAGCCTGCTGTCTGCCTGTAGGTGGTGGGTTTGCCCAGTAAGCAGCACAGAAAACAGGAGCAGTCAGGCAGCATTTGGCAGTTCAAGGCTTTTGTTTGCCCCTTTATGTGAGGTACCAGGCAGCTGAAGAAAGGTGGCAGCTCCAGGGCATGGTCCTGTCTTGCTCCACAGGTCCAGGAAATCCTCACCACCAGCAAGGAGCAGCATCTTGGGAAACTACCGACCTTCCTGGCAAGTTTGTCACCTTAGCTCATGCAAGTGGGAACAGTTGAGAGAGTCTAAAGCTGTTCTGGAGTTCATACTGATTCCTGGAAGTCAGTAACCCAGGAGGAAGTAAACCTTGTATCTGCTTAACAGTTCCTGTGCCGTGGTCAGCTTGTTCAGTTTTAAACATTTTTCTTTACCAAGGAGCGCAGGGGTAGGACGAGGGAGGATGGTTTTGAGCCAGTAGAGGGGAGATTGAGATGAAGTCTTAGGGAGAAATATTTTGCTGTGAGGGTGGGGAGGCCCTGGCCCAGGTTGCTCAGAGAAGTGGTGGCTGCCCCATCCCTGGAGGTGTTGAAGGCCAGGTTGGATGGGGCTTTGATCCCCCTGATGCAGTGGGAGGTGTCCCTGCCCATGGCAGGGGATGGAACTGGATGGGCTTTGAGGTCCCTTCCAACCCAAACCAGTCTGTGATTCTGTAATTTTTTTAATGTAACTTTTTCTGCCTTTCAGTGTCGAGTGATCTTCAGCAGGATGAGAACAGATGTGATGCATTAATCATTGCACAATGGGCAGTTATCTGTTAAATGTGTGTTATTCATGGCTTTTGGGGGAATATTCACAACTAGCTGGTGTTCAGGGCTTTTTATTTATTATTGTTTGGGGGATTTGTGGTAATGGCTGCTCTAGCTGTGTTAGAGAGATGGGTTGGTTATGGCTCACCATTTGGCCCTTGCTTGTAGCCCTGAATCAGGCCTGGTGAGCAGCCTGAAATTCTTGGGTTTGTTTCTAGTTAGAGTGGAAAGGACAAACAGCGTATGTGGAGTGGAAAGTTTGAGCAATAGTAAACTTCACAAAAACATCTTCCTGTCTTTTGGCTTCATGCTGGCCCCAGGAATTCGAAGCAGAGCCTGGCCTGGGAGCTTGAGGCAGAGCACAAAGGGCAGGGTGGGCACTGGACACAAGGCTCGAGCACTGGGTAAGGAACATGTCTAGGGTCAGAGTGAGATGAGCTGACCAGCTGGAGGTGGAGTTAAATTGCATTTGAGAGGCAGAGCTGCTGGTTTTGCATTCAGTGTTGATCTGAAGAATATGGGGCCCGATAGGCTAGAATTATGCTTGGGTACAAGGATGGGAAAAGTTGTAGGGAAAGTTCTTGTAGACTTCCTGTCAATAAGGGAAATTGTGTTCGGAAAAACCCTATCTTTCAACCGGAGATCACCATTTATTTGCTGTCCTTGCTGGCAGGAAAGGAATCTCCTCACAGATCTGGATGGAAGAAAGTTGATGAATATAGGAAGGACATAGACCATCAATTTATTTCCCAGCTGTATCTCAAATACTTACAGTTAGACTGCTGAGGGTTTGTTGAGATGATGAGCTGAGCCCTTGAAAAGTGCATCTTTCCTTTAGCACTTGATTTATGGCAGCTGTGAGTCCTTCATATCCAGGTGGTGTTCAGAAGGAAAGCAGAAGCAGGAGGGAGGATGGGGTCACTGAACCAAGCTGAAGACCACTGTTGCTTGTATGTTTGAGCTCCTGCTTATAGCAAGGGTTGAATTTGCTTTTAACTTCTTCTTGTGGTAAAGGAACAGCAAAGGCGCACTTCATGCTTGGGGACATGGTTTAGCAGGCACAGTGATGTTGGGCTGACAGTTGGACTGGATGAGCAGAGGTCTTTTCCAGCCTTAATGATTCTATGGTTTTGTGAATGTGATTAATTACCGTAAATTGCAGGGAGGACTCCTGTTTTCTTTGATTTATTTGTTTCACTTTCCAGCTCATTATCACTACAAACATTTGCTAAAATCACTCTTGTGATCTGGTCAGTGGTGCTGTGCAGATGAGCTTGTCTGTAAGCTGTAGTTGTTCCAGCACAGTGACAGTGCTTTCTTCCCCTGCCCTGCAGCATCTCTCCTTTCCTTTTGGGTAGAACTGAAGCTCATTTGACACCTCAGGGAGGGTTGAGAATTGGCCAGAGGGCTCCACACTTAGTGAGGAGATGACTTGTCAGATTGCTGCTCATCCACCCAAGAGTAGGGGACTCCACAAGCAGGGCAAACCAGACAACTGCAAGATTTCTCCTCAGCTTTAAGACCTGCTGCAGGCAGAGAGAATACTGTTGGCAGTGGGAGCCTCCTCTAAAGGTGGCTCTGTTCCTCGCTTTTACTCAGGAGGTGTAGTTCCCTGGTGGCCATTGTCAGTCAGGTGCTTAGCGGCAGTCCTGTGCCTCCTGTGGTGCTGTTTGTGCTGCTGTCAATGAATCAGACTGGAAAAGCTGAAAATTAACTAGGCAGTGCCATGCAGCACCCAGCCGTGTCTCTTCCCCTATGCAGTTCAGCTGAACTGGCAGTGGGGTGGTGCCTTCTGCAGGCCAGTGCAGAACAGGACAGGCAGTTCAGCTGCTCCTGCGCATCCTGGTCTGAAACCCTGTCACGTGTGTCAGAGTCAAACTGTGCTGTGCAATCCTCAGCCTTTATGCACTCCAGTAGTAATGGTTTAACTGAATGTGGCTCTCTTGTGCTACTGTGATTATGCTGTCCACTGCATAAATCCTGTTTTCCTGAGCTGCTGCTCCTCCAGAGAGTATGAAGCGCGTTTGGAGAGGTACAGCGAGCGAATATGGACGTGCAAGAGCACGGGAAGCAGCCAGCTGACGCACAAGGAGGCCTGGGAGGAGGAGCAGGAAGTTGCTGAGCTGTAAGTACCCGCGAAGAAATCCATGTGTATCTGTCTTTGGGCACTGGGGTGGAAGAGCTGGCTTGGGAATGATATGTGATTGCTGGTTTCTGAGGTGAGGTCGGTGGCTTTTTACTGATGTTGGAGTCCTGGAGCTGAAAGCAAATTGAGTCCAAAGTTGATTCCATCACTAATGCAGTTTAGTAACATACTTATTTAATGGTGTATCTTGGTATTACTGGAACCAGACTAGTTCAGTGTGTGGTACTTGGCATATTTTAAAGCCCCTTGACTAACGGGGTTTTTTTGGGAGTGGGGGGGTGGGGTTGAATAAATCTTGAAGGAGCTAAAGTAAGAATACAGTAAAAAGAAGCCATTGCAGCATTTCCCATCAGCCAGGTCCACAGCTGTAATTCTTTTTTCTAGGTCTGCATTGAAATTGGTTGTACTAAATAAAAAAAGTTATTTTGGAGTGAGATTTTGGGGATCTGCTCTACTTGAAACATTAAAGAACAAAGGGAAACAGCAAGAGCCGTGACTGCTCAGACCTGCAACGTTCCTCTGGGCTGCTGTGTCCCTGGCCTCTCCCTGTAGCACCCGGTTCAGCCCTCAGCCCTTGGCTGAGATTGCACCTACCCTTGCCAGAGCAGGGAATGTTCTGTAAAGGTGCAAGTCCTTGGCTCAACCCACATCTGTAACTTTCGTTGGGATCACCAGATAGTGGGAATTGTGCCAAGCAAATGGCAGGTTTTGCTATTCTATGCGCTGATGGCTTGGACTTCGGTGACTTTTCCCTCGGGCGTGTTCAGCCTGGAGAAGAGAAGGCTCTGGTGAGACCTTGGAACGACCTCCCGGTACTGGGAAGGGCTCTTGATCAAGGAGTGCAGGGATACGATGAGGAGGGAACAGTTTTGATCTTAGAGAAGGGAGATTGAGATGAAATCTTAGGAAGAATGTTTTCCTTTGGGGAGGCCCTGGCCCAGGTTGCCCAGAGCAGTGGTGACTGCCCCATCCCTGGAGGTGTTCAAGACCAGGTTGGATGGGGCTTTGAGCAACCTGATCCGAGGGAGTGGAATTGGATGGGCTTTGAGGTCTCTTCAAGCCCAAACCATTCTGTGATTTAAACCGAGGAGATGGACAGCAGTGCTGCCATGGAGGTGGTATTTTCTGCTGGTTCTCTTTCATGAAGAATCTGCATTTTCAATTAGTTGGCAAAAGAGCCTTAGCCTGAGGAGAAATTTCCTATCATTTGAGGTTAGTCATATCCTTAAAGGCGGCAAATTAGAGATCTATTTGCAAATAGCCCTAATTTCTGTGAGGGCTGGGTTACTGCTGTCTGCAGTTTGAGAGGGGGCTGCAGAACCAGCTCCATAAACTTACAATCCTGTGCCAAAAACCGCTGGTCTGGTGTCATTGACATTTGGTTAACAGTGTTGGATTCGTTGGCCACTTCTGAAAACATTCAGAAATGCAAATGAAACATAAATGGAAGATTTCTCACTAACAAATTTAGCAATAATCTCTCTAAATGAGGGGAGGCGGGTAGAAAAGTCTATGAAATTAGATGTTGGTTTTGTCTCTTCAAAATTGCATTGAAAGCTTCCCAGGCAGTTTGCTGGCTGCTTTAATACCTGACGCTAGTCTGAGTTTGTGTAGCCAGTTTGCTACAGGCATGCGTTGGTTTGTGGCAATTGTAGCACAGCAGGTGTACCTGAGCATTGTCAGCAGTGGATCCCCAAGTCTGGGAGGCTAAAACAGGGGTGGAAAAATGGAGTGTTTTATTCCTCCTTACAGTGTAGCTGTGGTCCTTGGGGGCACGGTTTAGTAGGCACAGTGGGCTGATGGCTGGACTGGATGAGCTTAGAGGTCTTTTCCAACCTCAGTGAATCTATGATTCTGACTTGAAATTTGCTTTACTTTTTTAGCCAGAAAGGTTTGTGCAATATATTTGTTACTGCTCTTACCACCTGACTGACCTGGCCCTTTAGAAAGGGAGTTGGCCAAGGAAATTTGCAACAGTCCTGTCCCTTTTTTGAGTGCAAAAAGTTGAAGATCATGACATGGTGGAACATACAAATATTTTTCTCTAGAAAGACAGTTTGAGTGTGTTAGCCTTTCTCTTGTCTTCTTACCATGTTAGCAGTCCAGGAAGGAAAATGCTCTGTGTTCCTTAGCATCATGTTGGTGTTGGAAGCAAAATTTTTAAAGCCATAAGCCCCAGAACGATGGTGTGGGCTTGATTTATATTTAACACCTTATGGAGAGGCAGAGGTGACCAGCAAGAGTTCACCATCAGTACTTCTCTACAGAAGGAATGACAAGGACACTTTGTACTGCCCTGCCATGTGTGTGTGGGTGCTATGGGGAGGGCAGCAAAGAGCTCTTGGGTGTTTATGTGCTAATGTGGTGTCTGACACTGCCCTGGCTGTCAGTGTTCCCAGAATTGCGCAATGGGAGGATGCTTTCAGTATGGCTTTTATTCCCCGAATAATGAAAACTTCTTGTGTGCTTGCTCAGCTTGAAGGAGGAGTTCCCCATCTGGTATGAGAAGCTGGTCCTGGAAATCGTCCACCACAACACTGTCTCTTTGGAAAAGCTGGTGGATGCAGCTTGGCTGGAGATCATGACCAAATTTGCAGTTGGAGAAGAGTGTGACTTTGAGGTAAGGATCTGTTTTCCATTTTATCCTATGCTTTTGCACAGATCCAGGTTTAGATACCTAAAAACAGGAGATGGGAAGAATGTGTTAACCACTTACATGGTCAGAAAGAGGGGACAATTCTTATTCTGTAGAATCCCAGTGACAGAACTGCTTTTGGAATGAAAAAGACACACACAAATTCTGATGGCAAGAGAAGAATGACCACGTGTGCATGGGGAAATAGAAATGTCCTTGTGATACTACTTAAATATGTGATGGTCTGGGTATAGACTGAAATATACGTGAAAATACATAGTTTAATTGAAAGAGGTTATAAATTATAAACTGCCATTATCTTTTCACCTGAAGTGTTCCCAGAAGGAGCAGTAGTCTGAAACCAATGCAGCTCGAAGGCAGTTGTATACAAATCTCTAGCAATGGTCTAATGGTAAGAATATTCCTCATGAAACTGGGACTGCTGGGGAATCTCAAACTTGGAACTTTCCCTTATATTCAACAAAACCAAGAGAGCACGGTCACGCCTTGCCCACACACTGTCCTGAGGCTGAGAGAGCAGCGTTACCAAACACAAGGCAAACTTGAGGGCTGGCAGTTCTCTTTCGGCACAGGACTCTCAGGTAGGAGTAGTAGAAAGAAATCCTATAATTGTTTCATGAGAGCAATCGTGAGCTTCTCTCAAGGAGGATGTCAATGAAGTGTTTTGCCAAATTACAGTTTGTAAGTCGTGTCGAAGCTCATCAGTGCAACTACCTGGCTCAGGTTATGTTTTCATCGCTATTGCCTTGCAGGTCGGCAAGGAGAAGGTGTTGCCTGTGAAAGTTGTGAAGATACATCCCCTGGAAAAAGCTGATGAAGAGGCCACGGAAAAGAAATCTGATGGAGCCTGTGATTCACCATCCAGTGACAAGGAAAACTCTGGCCAGGCAGCCCCAGGCAACCAGAAGGAAGCTATCCTGAAGGAGGATGACAACCGGAGGGATAGTATGAGTAAGTAGTAAGACAGCATGCCAGTAAGTAGCACCTGGAAGTGAGTGTTTGAATTTGTGTTGCCTGGGATGCAAGTGTTGCATTTCAAGTTTAAACAGTGTTAGGTGCTGCAGTTGTCATCGTTAGTGGTGCAGCTTTTGTGGCAGCAACTCTGTTGGCTTTCAGCTGTTCTTACCTGTTTTAAATGTTCAGGGCTTGGGGAAGAGTGGCCGGAAAGCTTCCTGGAGGAGAAGGCCCTGGGGGTGTTGGTTGGCAGCTGGCTGAAGACGAGCTAGCAGTGGCCCAGGTGGGCAAGAAGGCCACCGGTATCCTGGCTTGGATCAGCCATGGGGTGGCAGCAGGAGCAGGGAGGGGATTGTCCCCCACACTCAGTGCTGATGAGACCACACCTCGAATTCTGGGTTTGGTTTTGTGCCCCTCACTCCAAGAAGGACCTTGAGGGGCTGCAGCACATCCAGAGAAGGGAACGGGGCTGGAGAACAGGGGTTGTGGGAGCAGCTGGGGGACCTGGGGCTGTTCAGCCTGGAGAGGAGGCTGAGGGGAGACCTCATCACTCTCTGAGCTCCTGGAAAAGTTGTGATGAGGTGTGTGCAGGGCTCTTCTCCCAAGGAACAAGTGATGGGATGAGAGGAAACGGCCTCAAGTTTCCAGGGTGCCAGGGGAGGTTCAGATTGGATATCAGGAAAAATGTCTTTACTGAAGGAGTGGTGAAGCCCTGTCAGTGGGGGAGTCTCCATCTGTAAAGGTGTTGAAAAGATGGGTACATGAGTTTCTGAGCGATCTGATTTGGTAGAGGACAGGTATGGCTGGACTGGATGATCTCAAAGGTCTTTTCCAACCAAGCAATTCTATGAAAGCAGAAAATGTGTTGTCATTCCAAGGTGTAACACAAAGTGCTATGCCTGGAATTTTGTCAACTTCAAGAAGTGTAATGGGTGTGTTTAAAGGCGGGGATGGACAGGGACAGCAGAGGTTCATGCAGAATCATAAGTTCTGCTGTGATGTTCGTCCTCAACACAAACATCTCCAGTTCTAAAGCCTCTCGTTCTGCAGCCAGAGACAAGCTCTGATTATCTTTGTCTCCAGATGACATAAAAAAAATAGGGTTTGTTTATTTTGGTCTGTCCCCTTCACAGTTTTCAAATGCTGGGACAAAATTCATGCAGGAAGATGCATTTAAATTTTTTTTCTAAGGCTTCAAGTTCATGCTTTGAAGCATTGTTCCCTTCTGTCACTTCTGTTCCTCCTTGCTGCAGAACTGAACAGTAGGTGTCCAGGGCTTTTCTGGACTCTGAGAAGGAACTGTGGTAAGAGCAGAGAAAATCAGTTTTGTGTCCTGTGTAACTTTTCTGAAATGGAATTATAGGATTCCTTTACACAAACAAACAAAACCTGCTCTGCAGCATAACTCTAATTTGGGCAGCTTAATTTTAGAGTAACATCTGTGTGATGAACTGTTTCCCTTTGTGAGCAGCCACTTCAGCACCTGGGCAAGGTGTCCATAAACTCTGCTAGTATGGAGGAGAAGAAATTCAACAGATGGCCCAGCAAACTGATAGCCAAGTCAGGGGTGGAAAACAAGTCCTACCAAGCTCTAGTCCTAACCTTCATAATTGTCAACTGGTACTGAGAAAAGCTGGGAGCTGGTTTGATTTTGTTACAGTGCTCTGTATCACCAGGAAGGAAAAAGTGTTGTATAAATGATGTGGCGATATGCTCATCCTTGGAAACGGCAGCGATGCTTGGAGAGGGGCTAGAGCAGGCTTGACGCTTTTTTGTGCTTTTAGTGGAGTGGAAGTTCTCCCCAGTACCTCATGGAAAGCTTGGGAAGATCCTTTTCCTTTAGAAATACTCATTGACCAATTTTAGAGCAGCATTTTTGGACTTCAGTGTTTGGTAAAGTCTGCCATAATGTTTTATTCATGGTGTGCAGTGTTCAGAGCAGCTGTGCTCTGGCTGACGGTGCCAGTGCTGCTCTCTAACACTGGAGGAATTCTGCAGAAATGGGGATTCTCAAGCGTATTTCAGGCTCTGACTCAGCTGGTGTTCTGCCCTGTATTTGGTCATTCTGTGTAAAATGGGACTGTCCTGCCTTTCTGTAACAGGGGAGCCCTAACATTCTCAAATCAAAGATGCCAGCAGAGTCAGAACATAATCATTAAGAGCCATAAGCACTCCTTCTAACTCTTTTCCATCTACACATGCATTTGTTAAAAGGATATTGCATTGTGAATGCCTTTCTCTTCTGGGTTGCAGTAGAACGCAGCTTCATAGTAAACTCATTACAGAATCTACACTCCAGAGTCCATTAAAACAACCACATAGCATTGTCTAAATTGATAGAGCATCCTGCAGGAGTGGTGAAGCCTTGCTCTTGTTCAGTAGATTCAGGCCCTGAACCGCACAGTGTCTGCAGGGACCCAACCACCCTCGCTCTTTTTCTTTTTAATAATTTGTATACTTGACCACTGGTGATGTTGTGGGTCGAGGTCACTACATAAGAGTGAGCATTTGGAGGCAATAGGCTCTGTGTGACAGCGTGAGGTAGGAGCTGTACTCTCTGCACACACGAGGGGGCAGAGTTCGCCTTAGCATTTTCACTGAAGCTTGTGTCAGAGTTGCTGGTGATGTTTGTGGAAACCAGGAGCAGGGAGAATGCTTCAGTCCCTGTGGTTAGGAGTCTGCTGTACTTCAGAAGCTAAAAATTATGCTTTATAGCAGCTTTATAGCATCATATGTGCAGTCTGAAGTGGGTTTGTATTTTTGTTTGCTTAAGGAATTGAACTGTGGAAACTGCAGAAGTGAGAGGAAAGGCTAGTTTCTCCAGAACTGCTGAAGGCAGGTCCTGGGAATAATGGTGCTTTGGAAAATCCAAAACAAGAGGTGAACAGGAGGAGACAACAGTGTATGGATGCTTTGTGAGGTTCTAGTAGTGTAGTGACTGTAAGTTATATTACAGTACAGTGCAACAACAAATGTGCTCAAAGTGTGCTTTTTGTAAAGTAACTTTGGAAAGGAACGTGCAGTGGTTTCCTCCCCATGTCCCCAAGTATCTGAGTGCTGTTTGATGGAATTCCATGTAGTCAGCCCTGTTTCTAGAATCTAGAAAGCAGATCACCAAAGGAGAGGTTGCTCACAGGCCTGTTACAGAGGCAGTAGTGTCAGAGTCCTTCGAAGTCAGAGCCAGGACAAAGCCACACATTGTTATTTCATGGAATGGATTGCATTGGAAGGGACATTAAAGCCCATCCAGTTCCAACCCCCCAGCCGTGGTCAGGGACACCTTCCACTGGATTGTGTTGCTCAAAGCCTCATCCAGCCTGGCCTTGAACACCTGCAAGGATGGGACATCCATGACTTTTCTTAAATATGAACTTGCCATGCATGGTACACAGCTCCAGCACAGTTAAAAGCCATGGAGACCAATCGCTGAAAGTAGCTCTTTTACAGACCTTGAAGTGTCCTGTATGCAACTCCCATTGTGCTGTTGAGCAGAAAAATATAGTTCAACCTTTGTGAACTTATCAAGATCTTTTAATACAAATGTGGGACCAAAGCAGGCTTAAATGCTGTAGGGCTTACAATGTGACACTGGCAGAGAAAGCTATTTCAAAATCCGAGTTAGGTGTGGCATCTCCTTGTATTCTGTGTGTACTTAGGAGATAATTATTCTTATCTATTATGCTTGCTTTAGTGTTTTCTTAGAGTCATAGCCACAAACTTAAAAACATTTGGGGATAGCTTTCTTCAGTAAGCTTGGATTTTGTCATAAATGATTGACACTTGCAGCCTGAATATAGCATTAACAGTCTCTGCATCAGCTGGCAAGAAGATACGATGCCCTTGTACTCTTTTCACTTCTCTATTGAGAATAAAAGGCTGGTGGTGTAAGTGTACTTGAAATCTCCAGCTAAACCAGCTCCTGCGTGTAGGGCTCATAACTGTAAACACTTAATTGTCAACAAAGTGAGATTATTTTTGCAGTTACTTTAATCTAGAGTTCCTGCAGTAGAATTATTTCCAGTGTGGTGTGGTGTGGTAGAGGCAGTTCAGGCTCTTGGCGGGGCCTCCCACAGCAGGTGACTGGCTGGGTTATGAAACTTGTCTCTTCATCAGTTCTATAGCCATTTTCTCCCTTTGCATAGGCAGTTACAGCTTTGTAGAGAGATGGGTTTAAATACTGAGTGGTCCCTTGAAGATAGGTGTTATCTCCTACCCCAGAGCTCTCTAGGGACTCCATTCCCTGCTTGTGTCTTCAGGATGTTTCTAAAAACTAAATTCTGTAGATAGTAAGGGATGGGGTGCCCAGGCCAGTGATGGTGTGGATTCTTTAACTCTTGTTTTGGACTCTAATACTAAAACACTTTGTCTTACCTTGCTTTATCAGGTGATCGAGCACGTAGGTCTCCTCGAAAGCTTCCCACTTCTTTGAAGAAAGAAGAAAGGAAGTGGGTTCCGCCTAAGTTCCTGCCACACAAATATGATGTCAAGCTGAAAACTGAAGATAAGGTGAGTTTTCACTTGAATCCTTTCTATAATAACATGAATATGCAAATTTAATTAAATAATCACTATTGGCGTGTCTGTACAGCACTGCATAGTGCTCTGCTGTAACCGTGGTGTTGGAAGCAGGGTGGCTGTACTTTTGAGAGGTTGACTAGCCTGGTTCACCCTGAGTCACGGTGCCACAGCAGCTTTAGGGCTGTTGCTGTTAACAGGCTGATGTGGGGTAGAGTAGTTAAATCATGAGTGGCATTTGCTGCTCTTGTTGCTCTTGAAGAAATCCCAAGCACAATTACAGGCTGGGCGGAGAATGGATTGGGAGCAACCCTAAAGAGGACTTGGCGTCCTGGTGGATGAGAAGCTCAACATGAACAGGCAGCGTGTGTTTGCAGCCCAGAAAACCAGATAGTGTCCTGGGCTGCATCCAGAGCAGTAGGAGCAGCAGGGGAGGAAGGGGATTCTGCCCCTCTGCTCTGGGAAGACCTCACCTGGAGCCCTGCATTCAGTTCTGGAGTCCTCAGCAAAAGAGGGACATGGAGCTGTTGATACAAGTCCAGAGGAGGTCACAGACATGATCCGAGGTCTGATGCACCTCCTGTATGAGGACAGGCTGGGAAAGTTAGGGTTCTTCAAGCTGGAGAAGAGAAGGCTTAGAGCAGCCTCCAGTACTTAAAGGGGCTCCAGGAAAGCTGGGGAGGGGCTCTTAATCAGGGAGTGCAGGGATACGATGAGGGGGACAGTTTTGATCTGCAAGAGGGGAGACTGAGATGAGATCTTGTGGAGAAATGTTTTGCTGTGAGGTTGGGGAGGCCCTGGCCCAGGTTGCCCAGAGCAGTGGTGGCTGCCCCATCCCTGGAGGTGCTGAAGACCAGATTGGATGGGGCTTTGAACCCCCTGATGCTGTGGGAGGTGTCCCTGCCCATGGCAGGGGGTTTGAAGCTGAGTGGGCTTTGAGGTCCCTTCCAACCCAAAACATTCCGTGATTGTTCTGATTGAGAGTCTCTGAGAACTGTAGGTCACTGTGCTCTGGGCAGCTCTGTCACTGCAGCGCTGCCCTGTACTTTTTGTTATGTGTTTGCTAATTTGACAAGAGAGGCAGTGCTGGCCTTGGTGTAACAAGTGCCACTTGCTGAGTTATTCCTCTAGTCTCGGGAAAAACATGAAACCCAGATAAAGACCGTTATGTACAAGCTTTTTGTAGCAATCCCAAGCCAGAAGAAGAGCAGAGCTAAAGCTGTGGGTTCTGGCAAGAATTCTTCAACATAAACTCACATTTTGTACTTTTTTGGCTGACTGAATCTCCTGCCAGTCTCTGTTGTGAATCTCTGTTCTGCAAGTCCTGTTCGATTTGTATTGAGTCTTTCCAAGAGAGCTTTGAAAGAACGAGGAGTTTGTGGACATGTAGTACAATGGTCCTTTCTCCTTTCAGCCATATGAAGTGCATTTATAATGGATTAGGAGTTACATATTAACAGTCTGTTTGTTATCTCCAAGATCATCAGCAATGTCCCAGCAGATAGCTTAGTCCGTACAGAGCGTCCTCCCAACAAGGAGATCCTGAGGTATTTCATCCGCCACAACGCGCTACGGGCTGGCACGTGTGAGAACGCCCCGTGGGTTGTGGAGGATGAGCTAGTGAAGAAATACTCCCTCCCCAGTAAATTCAGCGACTTCTTGATTGACCCACATAAGGTAAGAGTTGTGCAAAGTGTCTCCTTTGATTTCTCACCTATTCCTCACCTTTAAACCGTCTTGGCAGAGGCTTCAGTGTGCCAGTTGGGTTCTGGTGCTCCCAAGCTTGCATCGGCTTGGAGATGCAGAGCAGGATTGGCCCTTTGGGAAGTGGCAGAGATGACACAGCCATCTTTTCTGAAAATCCAAGGTGTACCTGCCTGTTTGATTTCTCCAATAGCTTGCCTCCCTTTTGTACGAGTGATGCCATGATTTCCTCGTGTAAGAGACACCGACGGGGTGTAGGCCATGCCTGGTGGTGTTGGTTGTTCGGCCCTTTTCACAGTTATAGTGCAAGAGCTGAGTTTGCAGAACTTCATGATACTTGGATCTCATATGTTGCTGGACTGAGTGATGGCAGATACCACACATTTTGTACTGAGTTTGTACGCAGTGCCTGAGGGAAAGGCTGTGGATGTTATTTACCTCAATTCTGGTAAAGCTTTTGACACCATTTCCCACAGTGCTCTTTGAGGAATGTGGCTATTGGGGTTGTTTTTTCCAGCTGTTTGTAATGATCAGCCAAATACACTGATAACCGAGTAAATTCAGTATTATAAAACTTGCTGGTTTAAAATCTGGTTTGGTATGTAGAAAGCACTAATTTAGTGAACTCATTTTTTCATGGACTTGATCTTTGTCAAGCATTATCTGAAAAATAAAAAAGAAATATTTGCTATATCCCTTTCCCTCATCAGGCAGAGAATGCCCTTTCCTAGCAAGGTTTTGCGGACTCTTCCGGACACTTGTATATTTACTTAAAGGCAAAAAAATCTTCATATTTGAGCTGTATTTGCTCTCACTGCAGTATTTGTGGTCCGTGCCTTAGTAGAAATTAAAGTATTTGCAGATGGTGTCCGAATTCTTTTGTTCAGTGCCCTGATGCATGGAGGTGCCTCCTTAGTGTAAGGAAACCCATGTGACTGTTACCATCTTCGATTGGACTCGCCGGAGTCCTGGGCTTTGTTTAGGGCTGGCGTGTCCCATAGCACCCTCCCACTTTGTATAGAGATGGAACTTGCACTGAGTTTTTAAATGCTGAGAAGTGGCTGGAGATGTTATTAACCAGAGTCAGTGTTCTGGTAAAATAACTTTGTGTGAAAGTGACAGTGGAGCATGCAGTATAGGTTGTGGATCTGATATTGCTGGATTTGTGAGTAGTGTGACTCGTGTCGATGCTGGTTTCCTTCAACCAAGGAACTTCTATTCAGCAAGGATTTCAACGCAGCGTTTTTGTAGAACAGAACTAGGCAGCCACTGGATTTGGTGACAACAGTGTACAGTGAAAACGTCTCTAATTGGCTGATGAGGACTCTTTAATGAAAGCCTTCAAGAGGAAATATCCCTGTGCCGGAAAACCTGGGTATTCCTGTGATAGTGTGGTCATGTGTGTGTAGGTCTGTTCTGAAATGAATGGTTCTTGGGTGATTGCACCCTTTGCTGTGCTTACCACTGTGGAATTGTTTATTTCTAAGGAATCCCAGATTTTCAGCCCCTCTTTTCTGGTAAATTTATCCCAAACCCAAAGTTTATATCCCTTTATTTCATTTTTAACTTCTTGAAATTGAGTATTCTGGGTGCATCCTGGAACTGGGTTTGGGATGCTGAAATAGTCCTGCAATCAGTCTCTTTGGTGCTGGGTTAAATTCTTCTGTGCTGAGTGTGCTGTCAGGGTGCTTCAGCAGCTGAACACCAGTTAGATATTCAGTCACGTTACTTCAGAACTGAATCCTGTCTCACCCTCGTTCCAGAGCCTCACCAGTCCCTGGGCTCCTTCCTCCTCTGGGCTCGTTCCTTCCCCCCTCTCGGGGAAGCAGGACTGAACCCTCTTAACTACCAAAGAAATCACAGAGCTGGGGAAAAGCTTTTGAAACGAACACCAGCATTTTCCAAACACCCCCACTCCCCACAACCTTTAAGTAGAAACAACATGGGGTTGTGGTGTAGTAGTAAACATTGAAAATTCTTTGTAGTGTTTAATTTCCTAAAGTTAAATGTGAGCTTTTTGTAATGAGCTGCTGCCTTCTTAATCAATGTCCTGACTGCAACACAGTGAATTGAAAGCTGTTTTGGAAGCTCAGTGCCCTCAATGTACTGAGTGCTGCTTGTTTGCTGGGGAAAATAAATGAAAAATAAACACAGGTAAAAATACTTGACAGAAAAGGCTCTAGATAGTTGATATTTATATTTATATATTAATATTTACAAGGCAAATACAGGCTAATATAAAGTTTCACTGGAGAGTGTCCAGAGGAGGGCACTGACTTGGGGAGACTGAGGGGAGACCTCATCGTGCTCTGCAGCTTCCTCACCTGGGGAGGAGGAGAAGCAGGGGCTGAGCTCTTCTCTGTGGAGAGCAAGGACAGGAGCCCAGGGAATGGCAGGAAGATGTGTCAGGGGAGGGTTGGGTTGGACATCAGAAGAAGGTTCTTCCCCCAGAGGGTGGTGGAGCCCTGGAACAGCTCCCCAGGGAAGCAGTTACGGTGCCAAGGCTGACAATGGCTTCAGCCCCATGGTGTGAATGTGGGAGTCATCCTGTGCAGGGACAGGAGCTGGACTCGATGATCCTTGAGTGTCCTGAGCCGAAAGGGACCCACAATGATTCTATGACTCTAAAAATCATTCTCTTTTTCGTTTCAGTATATGAGTCTCAACCCCTCAACCAAGAGGAAGAGCTCTCGATCGCCTGACAGAAAGCCTAAGAAATCCAAAGCGGATGGATCATCGCTGGCCCAGCCCCTGAGCCCCACGCTGTGGTGCCACGTACATTTGGAGAAATGTATCATTGGCTCCCCACTGAATGTGAAAAACTCTAAGAATTCAAAATGTCCTAAAGAGGAGCTGGAAGAAGTGATGAAAATCATGTCACCTGCTAAGCTTGGTTCTAATTTCCACATTCCAAAGAGGAGCCGACTGGGGAAGGGCAACAACAAATCCTTGGACAAAAAGCAGAGAGGCAAAAGGGTTCTGAATGGGCAGAAGACATCTGGGAAATCAAAGTCTCCTAGGAAAGGCTTGAAGACCCCAAAGATGAAAATGAAACAAATGACCTTACTGGACATGGCTAAAGGTACCACTAAGGTGTCCAGGACTCCCAGGAATTCCGGAGGCACCCCTAGGTCTTCCAGCAAACCCCAGAAGCATCTGCCTCCTGCAGCGCTCCATCTCATTGCCTATTACAAAGAAAACAAAGACCGGGAAGACAAAAAAAGTGCTCTTTCCTGCATCATCTCCAAAACAGCCAGGTTGCTCTCTAACGAGGATCGTGCCCGTCTCCCTGAGGATCTACGAGGGTTGGTACAGAAGCGCTACGAGCTTCTGGAGCACAGGAAGAAATGGGCCACCATGACAGAGGAGCAGCGGAAAGAGTACATGAAGAAGAAAAGGGAGAAGCTGAAGGAAAAACTGAAAGAGAGGGCAAAGGAGCGGAAGGAGAAGGAGATGAAGGAAAAACTGGAAAAACAGAAAAGATTTGAGGACCAAGATCTAAAAGGGAAGGCCTTGCCTACTTTCAAACTGGTGGATACTCCAGAAGGGCTCCCTAACACGCTCTTTGGGGACGTCGCCATGGTGGTGGAGTTCCTCAGCTGTTACTCAGGGTTGTTGATGCCAGATGCTCAGTATCCGATTACGGCAGTTTCCCTGATGGAAGCACTGTGCTCAGAGAAGGGAGGCTTCCTTTATTTGAACCGAGTGCTGGTCATTCTCCTGCAGACTCTGCTGCAGGATGAGATTGCTGAAGACTATGCAGAGCTGGGAATGAAGCTTTCTGAAATACCTCTCACTTTGCACTCTGCCTCCGAGTTGGTTCGCCTGTGCCTGCGCAAGTCCGATGTGCAAGAAGAAAGTGAGGTCTCGGATAATGTAGATGAAAGCAAGGATTCAGCAGTTTTTGAGGATAATGAGGTACAGGATGAGTTTTTGGAGAAACTGGAGACATCGGAGTTCTTTGAGTTGACTCCTGAAGAGAAATTGCGCATCCTTGGAGCGCTCTGCCACCGGATTCTAATGACGTACTCGGTGCAGGACCACGTGGAGGCCAAGCAGCAGACATCAGCGGAGCTGTGGAAGGAGCGCTTAGCTGTCCTGAAGGAAGAAAACGACAAGAAGAGAGCAGAAAAACAGAGGCGGAAAGAGATGGTGGCTAAGAACAAGGAGAATGGGAAAGATGAGAATATGATGGGAAGAAATGAAAAGAAAAAAAATGAGATGATGAAAGTAGGGCACCGGGTAGAAATAGAGGCTGATGATATGATCAGCGCTGTGAAGAGCAGACGCCTTCTGGCCATCCAAGCCAAGAAAGAGAGGGAACAACAAGAAATACAAATGAGAGGTAAGAAAAATACAAGGAAAGTAGAGCATTTATGTGGTTTGAAGTCCTGTGTTCAATTCTGGAGTCCTCTGCACAGGAAAGATGTGGATCTGTTGAGGCAAGTCCAGAGGGGGGCATGGAGATGATCCAAGGGCTGAAGCACCTCCTGTACCAGGACAGGCTGAGGGAGTGGGGGTTGTTCAACCTGGAGAAGAGAAGGCTGTGGGGAGACCTTAGAGCAGTCTCTGAGTACTGAAAGGGACTCCAGGAAAGCTGGGGAGGGGCTCTTGATCAGGGAGTGCAGGGATAGGATGAGGGGGAAGGGTTTTGATCTGCAAGAGGGGAGACTGAGATGAGATCTTATGGAGGAATGTTTTTCTGTGAGGGTGAGGAGGCCCTGGCCCAGGTTGCCCAGAGCAGTGGTGGCTGCCCCATCCCTGGAGGTGTTCAAGGCCAGGTTGGATGGGGCTTTGAGCCCCCTGATCCAGTGGGAGGTGTCCCTGCCTGGGGCAGGGGTTGGAACTGAATGGGCTTTGATGTTGCTTCCAATCTAAACCATTCCATGATTCTATGAAGTAGAGGGGGATAAGTTAATGTCAGAATTGACAGCCTGTTTTCAGGAGCATTACATGGTGTTCAGGGCTTTATTCCCTGCAGAAGTAAAATTCAGTGTTGATGCCTATGGCAGCTCAAAATCTGAAATGTTAAGAAAAAGAAATTACTTGTAGTTTTTCCTCTTCTATTCAGTACCTTTCTAATGCTGTCAGGCCCAAGTACGCTGGAGAAGAGGAAATCTGTTCTGGGGAGAGAAAACCAAGATATTTGTCTGTGTCCAGACATCTTCTGACTCTTAGAGAGATTTTTTTTTTTTTCCTGCCTCTAAGCTGATTGCTGCTGCTGTCCTGGCTGGCACGTGTGTTGAGGCCAATGCTGGCAGCCTTTGTCCCAGATAAGCACTTGGGCAATAAATTTTGGGTTAGTTTCTCCCTTTGAAGAGTTAATTATGAAGTTGGATAAATACAAAGTGTCCGCTCAGACCTCTGTAAACTGAGTTGAAATAGTGAACTCTGTGCGCCCATGTGTAAGCAGTGCTTTTTGCTAAGAAATACTGAATACAAAGAGCAAATTTCTGTGGAATTACACTTCAGGGATTTTTTTTGTTGTGAGTGTGTGTGCTGGGCAGATGGCAGTGACAGCAAAGCTCAGTTGATGTTGTTATTTCCCTGCTGAAACAGCTGAGGGACAAGCATCTGGCATTGAATCTGGTTTATCTGCCTTAGCTGGAACCTGGGTGTCTGTTCTAGGAGCTCAGGAATAGGTAAAGGATGTGGAATACCCTGAGTCTTCTAAGGAAGTAGACTGGATACAGCCATGCCTCATGGTGAAAGTAAACAGACCTTTCAGATCTTCTGTTCAGAATGGAGAGTCTCAGAAGTATCGATGAGCTACTGGAGATCTGGAGTGCTGTTCTGCTTCTCCAGGAAAACCAAACACCAACTGTCCAATGTGATGCTGGTTGTGTTCCAGGTGTTTGACAGCAAGGTCCAGTGTAGGATAAGATTGCACTGTGGAATGAAATACAGTTTGGACACTATTCCTTGGGGTACTTGTTCTCACTGGGTAGTTTGTACCAGTTATATATGAAGGAAAGCACTATTGCATTGATGGAGATCAGAATCCTTTGGCTCACGTGCTGGGGAAGTTGAATTCATTTGTTTGGACTCCCCAAGGAAAGTGAGGTCTCTGGCAGGGAAGGAAGGATTAAGCCTGTCATTAAGGTTTGAATTTGTATTGCATCCTTTCCACATTGCAAGCCCCAACATTTCAGGCCCCCAGGGCTTTTTACCTGTTCAGCAGGTGCTGCCAGGCATGCAGGCACCCTCAGAGCACCAGAGATCTTGATTAGCATTGATGATGCAGGAGTTGAGGCTGCAGGGTCAGCAGCATGGAGCTGATCTGTTCAGGACTGCAGCCCTGGGGGCTGGTGTGGTTTCAGTGTGTGAGAAGTAGTTCTGGTTAACCACAAGGAGAGCTGCATCAGTTATTCACGCTGCATCTGCCGTCACACAGGCTTCCTGGGGGCTTTGGCAGCGTGCTGGCTTTCACACCACTTCAGCTGCATTTGCTTTTAATAATCTTATTATCTCTGGGGGCAGTAAAAGAGCAGTTGTTGACCAAAGACCTATTGTGCAGGGGTTTGTGAACTGCTGGTCAGTCAGTGTTCCATCAGCTACTAATCTGTCACATATAGAGATCTATATCTTGCAGCCAGAGGTTTCTTTTTCACCATTCTAACATCGGTAACACCAACCTCTTTCGAGTTCAACCTCTCAGGATTGTCACTAGTGCTACCAAGCTGGTCTCAGCTCAAGTAAGAACCCAGTGTAAGAGAGCATAAATGTATTTTTTTGTCCTTTCTTGACTCAAAAGGTATCAACACAGAACATCCTGTTGAGATAGAACAATTGATATCTGTATTTTCATGGTACTAAAAATCATTGTTTTGGTTTCCGTATTACTGCAGCACTTGCTAGTTCTGTGCATTATCACTACATGGAGCAATAGCACCTGCACAGTCTGTTGGAGGAGAGTGGAGAGCTGGAAGCATAGACAGCTAACAGAGCCTGCTAGAGAGCAAGGTGCCAGCTGAGACTAGCTTGCCATCACAAATGATGTCACTCAGTTCTGGAGTCCTCTGCACAGGAAAGACATGGATCTGTTGTAGTGAGTCCAGAGGAGGTCATGGAGATGATCCAAGGGCTGGAGCAGCTCCTGTACGAGAACAGGCTGAGAGAGTTGGGGTTGTTCAGCCTGGAGACGGTTGTGGGGAGACCTTAGAGCAACCTCCAAGTACTGAAAGGGGCTCCAGGAAAGCTGGAGAGGGGCTCTTGATCCAGGAGTGCAGGGATGGGATGAGGGGGAATGGTTTTGAGCTGCAAGAGCAATTGAGATGAGGTCTTGGGGAGAAATGTTTTGCTATGAGGGTGAGGAGGCCCTGGCCCAGGTTTCCCAGAGCAGTGGTGGCTGCCCCATCCCTGGAGGTGTTGAAGGCCAGGTTGGATGGGGCTTTGATCCCCCTGATCCAGTGGGAGATGTCCCTGCCCATGGCAGGGGAGTGGAACTGGTTGGGCTTTAAGATCCCTTCTGACCCAACCATTCCATGATTTCTGTGATATTGTGCTGTAAGTAATGATATTTGACCCTGCTGGTACATGGGATTGCACAGCAATGGGTGCCACCTTGTTGATCTAGAATGAGATATAATGAAGAGGACTAATATCTCCAGCCAATTCTTACCCACTTTCCTGTTTCCTCTGCCCAGTTCATCCTTGTACCTTGACTTCTTAATAATTCTTGAGTTTTTTAGAACGGTGGGTACACTGTGAGATCGGGGTGGCTGTGCTAAAAGAACATTAACCAGTGAGCACGAACCAAGAACATTCACCAATGTTTTTCTGTCCCTGTGGTGTAATAAAATAAAAGTGAATATTAATGTCTGAATAAAATGAAAGAAAGCTAACACTTCTCTGTGCTAATCCCAACAGTGCGGATGGAGAAAGAAGCAGAGGAGGAAAGAATCCGGAAGCATAAAGCTGCAGCTGAGAAAAATTTCCAAGAGGGAATTGCCAAAGCAAAGCTGGTGATGCGCAGGACCCCAATTGGCACCGATCGTAATCATAACAGGTAGGAAAGGAGATGATTCTGAGTTGCCAGCTCTTTCCTCTGAGAGGAGCTTTATCAGGTAGCAGCCCCCAAGACGTGATTGATAAGGCAGGTGTTGAGAGGATTCCTTGTGTATTGAGCTGTGGAGGAGAGCAGAAGTGAGGTGGTTGTGTTATGTGGAGTGTCCTGGCCTTCACTGGTTGAGATATCTGGCTTTTTGAGGCTCCACAAGGCAGTGGAGCTTCAGGTCATTGCAGCAGTGCTCAAGAATGTTTTTCCCCATGTCTGTTGTACGGGGAGGCTCTTGGAATGGATTCAAATAAAAGCTATTTGTTTCTCAACTGTGCTAACACTAAAGATATACTCACACTCGGATTTTATTGAGCCAGGCACACAGGTGCCTCTCCCTTCTGTGTGAATAAAGAGAGATGTGTAACTGTAGCCCAAAGAGGAGGTAGGTGCCTGATAACCTGTGTGTTTCCTACAGGTATTGGCTGTTTTCGGATGAGGTACCTGGCTTGTTCATTGAGAAAGGCTGGGTACATGACAGTATAGACTACAGGTTCGTTCTTCCCCACCAGAAAAAAGATTTCAGAAAGGACCACAGTCCCGGAGGTACGGCCAGCCTGCTTCTCTGTGGGTGTTTCCTTTGCTGCTGTCTGCCTGGGAGTGTGTACTCATGAACGTGAGAACTGTCTGGTCTGTTTTCATGAGGATGCTCTGATTTAAGTTGCCTTGTAAACTCCAGAAGCCTGCACAGCAAAGTCTGCTCATGATGGTCTCCCTCCTGCTGCTGCAGGGCTTGAGAGCACCTGCAATGTTACCATGTAAGGACCAAGAGGTGCCGTCGCCCCTCTTGAAAGCAGTTGGGCTGATGTCAGCCGTGGACTAACCCTGCTGGTTTACTCTGGACCTTGCACTGTGCCAGACTCCATGGACAAGCAGTTGGCTGTGTCCTGCAGGGAGTGAGGGTATCCATCATGGCCCTGATGCTCCTCCAGTGGCAAGGCTCCCAGAGGAATCTGTGAAATAGTGTCAAGCAGGTCTAAATAAACACCTATAGCTCTGCTGACTCAGGCTAGTTTGGCAAATGGCCCACTTGTCCTCTCACCCTGCTTATCTCCTCGTGCTGAATGTGCAGTTGAGATGTAACGACAAGTGAAGTTCTAGAGCAGTGTTCAAGGCCAGGTTGGATAGGGCTTTGAACCCCCTGATCCAGTGGGAGGTGTCCCTACCCATGGCAGGGGTTTGGAACTGGATGGGCTTTAAGGTCCCTTCTGACCCAAACCATTCCATGATTCAATGAAGTACTGACCAGCTGTGTTCTGTGCACCAGCTCAGTTCTGGCAGCATTTGTTTCTCAGGTGCTGCCTGTGGGTTTCCCCATCTGGTGTGCAAGAGTTCAGCACGTTTCTTGTGAAACCTAACAAAAACCATTTCACATAAGCAGAGCTTTACTTTTCTGAGCATTGTAGACAAGTCTGACGTAAATACAAGTGCCTCCTATTATTGACTCAGTTCTAAAATTATCTTGTTGGTATAGAGCTAAAGAGCAAAACTAGTTTTACAGATTTGGTATAGTAGGAATGCTTTTCCAAAGTGTGTGCCTGTGCTTTACAATGCAGTAATTTCTTTAAAAATCTCCTTTTTTTGTGTGTGTGTGTTTCTATCAATGCAATTCCCATGAGCTTCAGCAGTTGGCAATGCTGGATTCGTGTTCCCTGGCCCGGAATGCTGAATAGCAACACTTAAGTGGAGATGGGTTTTTGCAAAATCAGAATGCTCACTGAAGTGAATGAAAACACATTTGAGCTTGTGCTTTTGTGTTACAGACAAGCGGAAGAGTGCAGCCGCCGACGGCAGGGTGAGCAAGGTGCCCCGGTCGGTGCCCGCCGCAGACCTCCCCGCGGAGAGCACTGTGCCCAAGCAGGGGCAGAACTTATGGTAACGCCTGCTCTTATAGCTCCCAAGTACTCACAGAGTGGGGGCCAAGGGAACTGGGCAGGGGGTGCATTTGATAGGCCCTACTCTACCTACTGAACCGTTGAATTAGCTTGGCAGCTCTTCAGACCTCTCTTGTTGATATTAGTCATTCATTATGAGTAATAATTAATAGGACAGCCAGGCCAAGAGCCAGAAGGACCGTTCTGATCAGCCTGATCAATCAGACTTAAGCCAGTATAAATGAAGCTAGAAAAATGCTACTTTGATGTATTGCTTTTGAAATATTTTATATTCAGAAGAATTGTTAATTTAATTTAAAAGAATTGCTTGGTAAGTGTTACTTTAACAAAAAAAAAAAAAAGAGGGGAGCAGTGCCCTAGCTAAGTGTGTCTGGGGTTTCTTTCATGGTTTGTCTCAGCAAAGACCTGAATTGTTTCACATGGGATCCTTGAGCACCTGAAGTTTAAGTCTTTATTGTGATCTCTGGAGCTAGGCCTCTCCCTTGTGTGTTGTTCTTCTACATGAGATGTGCAGAGCCACCCCCCAGCTCCTTGTCGGTCTCTTCTTCCTAGGCTGTGCAACAGACTGGTGGTGTCCATTTGTTCTCCTCTAGCACCACATCATGGCACTGATTTTTGTTCCTACTGATAACTTTTCCATGTTCAAAGCCTGTTATCCCTTCGACACTTCCCAGTGCTGAGCAGTAGCCACGAAAGTGTCTTCTGAGTCAAAAAAATCTAACCACTCTACCTCTGAGCAGGCTTGATTTTGGCTCGCCCTGGTAACTGAACCCACAGATGTCTTTTATCCTTGAAGAAAAACTCCTTCATCAACTGCTGCTGTCCCATGGTACAGAGGGATCAACAGTGTCCCCTTGCCAGGAAATACTGACTGCAGCAGCTTTACCCTCTAAACTGCCTGTGAATGGCTGCATCTTTTAGATAACCTGTGCAGTAACTGGCACAAAGCGCTGGCTCCTGCAGCTCCCCTCTTAGCAGTGGCTGTTCCCCAGCGTTTTCCGCTGCCAAAACACCAAAACACACTTGATCTTTGATAACTGTGACCAGTTGTGAGCTCAGCTCCAAAGCACAGCTCCACTGCTGCATGTCAGAGCTGCTTTAGTAGAGATATTCCTATTTCCCCACCTAGAACTGTCAGACTGGAATGTGTGGATGTCCTGACTCATCCAGACATAACAAGTGAGTGCGGATTTGTGGTATTGCTGTGCCCCTTCTCTTTCATGGATAGCAGGGCATGGGAGATAGCAGAGTTTCCTCTGTCTGTCTTCACTCTGTGCAGTGCTGCCATTGCAAATCCCTACCCCTTTCTTAGTTGAGTTTGTGCACATCTTGTCATGTGGCCATGACAGTTGGCCTTTCCTAGGGAATGGCTGCTGGACAGGAGGTTTTCTGCTCTTTAACTGCCTTTTCTAATACTTGATCTTAATTTAGCAGAGGTGGCAAGATTTGTGCCAGCAGGACAAATGATGTAAGGAAAACAATAGCTTAGATTAGTAGTGCTTATTGCTGTAACTGAAGATAATGTGGAGTCAGATCAGATGAGTTGAATAACACAGAATTCCTGTGATTTGTAACTGCAGGCTAAAGTGGAAAAAGCAAAGTATTTGACTCTGCTGTGTTAAATTGTCAGGCTGGCAGCTCTCAAGGCCGTGCCGAGAGAGATCAGAGTGGATACAAAGGGAGGAAGACTTTATAGAGGAAAGAGTCACACAGCCCAGAGGAGCAGCTCTTTGAACAGGGTCCTCTATGCTCACAGGACTGAATTGTATTCTGTTACCAATACCTGCTCTGTATGTAGTGACCATGCAGCATTTGCCTTTTTTTGAAAGAGGAGAGTGACAAAAGGAACTGGGAAACTTGGTTTGTTTGTTTGTTTGTTTTAAATAGACTTAAAATGGCAGCCAAATGCCTACAATGCCTCCAGAGATACAGTCTTAGAGCTTCTGTATGAGACACTCAAAGCAAGTGCTGTCTCTTACCTTTGGAAGATGGTTTGAGGAAACTTGGAAGCAACAGCAGCAACGATAACCAAACAGTCTGTCTAGTTCACATCAGGATAAGGAAGCTGTTAGAAGTAAAAAGGCCTAATTAAAAACTGTGGTTGGGTCTAAATGGAGGAAGTAAGAAGGATGATAAACCCACGTACAGACTAAGGGAGGAAACTAGGGGGAGCAATCTTGCTTCACAAGATCCATTGTTACAGGGCATGTCTTGGGATGACAGGGAAGTTATCATGAGTGAATAACTGGCTAAGAAACACAAAACAGATTACAGGAGTAATCTAATTTATATGTTGAGCAAGGACATGGAGAGTAATGGTAGCAGAGAATGGGGAGATCTCCTAAAGAAAGAGGGCTTTTGATAAAGACAAAAAGGATCAGGAAATTCAACTGGCAAATACCCTTTTGAAATAGAGAGGGAAGTTCTACTCCAGATGATACAGCTGATGTGTGCAGCTCGCTGCTGTCAGCCACTGAGCATCTTCAGGTTTGTACCTGTTCAAAGCACCAGCTGGACAAAAGGCTGACAGAGGAGTTCATGGGGAGTGCTGAGCAGAGAGAGTCTTGTCCTGGCACACGAGGAAGTCCTCAGGCTGGCAGGTGCTAAAATCTGTAATGGGCCGGTTGAAGAGGTGTCACTGCCTGCCTGCCGGGCCCTTTTGCCCCTCAGAAATAGGACACTGAGCTCTATCAGTTTGGGGGTTTTGTCCTGGCTCTTCTGCTCAGTATCTTTGTCTTCTGTCCCTTTTTGGTCCCCGCTGGGAAGCGCTGCTGACAGTCCCAGCAGTGGCAGTTTTCCCCGAGAGCGTCGTTGCCTGTGCAGGTTGTTCTGCCAGGCAGGTTGGTGGTACCAGGTCTTGAGGTGACACAGTGTGGATGGCAGAGCTGAGCCAGCCCTCGCACGTGGAAGTGGGCAGAGGGCACAGGGGCAGGCTTTCAAAGAAAATGTTACTGCTTCTAACTTAGCTTCTTCTCTGCTGTCTGCATGGATTTCTCCTGACTGGCAGGGCCACCAAAAGCCTTTTCCACAGAGAAGCAGTGAGCTTCCAGGGCTGGAAGGTGTTTCTTTAAAGCTCTTGACCTGCAGAGTGCCTGCTGGCGAGGTCCCTGTCTGTCTGCTGTCACCAGGTGCCATAAGTTTCCAGAAAAGGACAAGTGGCAGGGCCCTGAGTGCTGTTATTTCAGGGGATAGCTGGTGACTAGAGCGTTCATCTGAGGAAATCCATGTTCCTGTTACAGAATTCTCCATGGCCATTGTCATTCATCTCTCTAATCTCAAGGACTCCCATGAGGGAGTCTCCTCCTTGGCTGCTTTTAGCACGTTGTCCTTGCTAAGATGCCCTGAGACCACATGGAAGTCCTTGGAGATCTGCACCCCCTGTGGTTTGGTTACAAGGCCTGGTTCAGCTGTAACTCATATTAGCCTGTGGTGTCCAGGAACTTTCATTCCTCTGTGTTCTGTTGTAACTCTTGCCATATGTCACTTCTTTCATAGTGACACATCTAATGTGGGATTGAGAGTGGCCTCAGTGCACACAGAGCATCTTTACTTTTTTATATATGTATCAATGAGACTTTGAAATGCACATCAAATTAACTCAATGAATGGTTTTATTTGAGTCCTGCCCTTTTTATCCTTGAGGGTGGGAGCTGGTAAGACATTGGTAAAGGGAGATATAGTTTCCATACTTCTTTCAAGAGCTACAGAAATGGTTTTGTCATGGGAGTGGTTTTTACTTCCAGTATTTTGTCCCCAATAAAAGAGGGCCCAGTGTCTGTCCTAACAGTACAGAGGCTGAATCCTTCTTCTCGTTCAGAGTCATAAATGCTTTGTTACTTCTCTTTTCTCCAGACACATGGACCAGTCTCATTTCGAACAGGTAGTACCACTTTCACTGATGTTGATATTATTAAAATATCTCCCTGTGTAAATCTTTTGGGCACACGGTCCCTGAAAAAGTTTTATCCCTACCATAGTGCTACCTGAGCTGTGGATGTGTACCAGTCCTTCCTGCCTTTGCATTTTATTAGTGTGCAGGAAACTTCTTGTTCGTCTTGGTCAGAAAGCAGCTGAATTTTGGAAATTGTGGGATCTCTGCAGAGTAACTCCTGTTGTTCTCTATTAGGAATGCACCATCATGTGGTGGGGCCCCTCAGCTGACAGTGTGACTTAACTGTGAGTGGGTGCTGAGAGACTCCATTCTCACACCTGTATTTTACAGGTAGTTTTTCCACCAGCTTTTCAGAGCAGATACTGGTTCTGGGCTCCTCTAGATGTCCTCTTGTTTTGTTTTTGGTTTTTTTTTATTCCCTAGCCCTCAGTTCAGGCTTTATACCTTTCTCTCTGTCCCTTGTAGCCTGAGAACAGGGAGGAGTATTCAGTTGGAGTGAATACTGGGTGCTCCTTTTGCCTTGATGCCTGTGCCATTTGTCTCCTGGTTTGATTGTTGACCACTCTGCTGACTTGTGCTGTCAGAAATTTAAGAAAAGAACCTAGGCTGTTATTTAGAGATGCAGGAAGCCCTTACCCCAGTCAGAATCTCCTCTTTTCAGACCCTCTGTCTGGTCTTGGCTCTCTCACAGGGATTTTTCTCATCTCTCTGGATTGTGTTGTTAAGCTCTGTATCAGGGCATCCATTGCCTTCCACTCCCTCTTATCAAGACTCACAGGCTCATGGCCTTATTGCCTCCCCCTTTTGAAGTGCCAGCCCTGCCTTATTATATCTATTCTCCTGGCCTCGTGCTGATGGAGCCCTCAGTGGAGGTGCAGGTGGTTCCTTCAGGTAGCAGGGAGGGTGAGGAGCAAGGAGCTGTGGCTGCACAGAGCAGTGAGGTGTCACCAGTCAAACTAACACAGGCTCCTCTTTGATATCCTACACATTTGGGTTTGTGCTGATTAGAACAGTTTCGTCTCCCAGAAATCCCAGTTCTTACTCTGAGTGAACTGGGAAGCTTCAAGTACCTGTTGCAGATGTTCTCCCTTCCCTGTCCCATTTTCTTTTCATAAGGAAAAAAGTTGTACCAATGCTTAAGTCTGGCTTTCTTAATAAGATGATACCTTGCTTTCTAACAGGGGCCAGCAACCTGTGCCATATGCAAACTGTTTCCAGTGCCCTTTGATTTTCACAATAAGACAAAACTGTGGGGAATTCCCCCCGTGGAATACAGCCATGGGGGAAAGCTGAGAAAGTTTAGGTGTGGTCTTCTCTGACATTTTTCCTGCTGGATCCCATGGTGTATCACCAGCAGTGACTAGTGTTGCTTCATCCTTCCCAGCATGCCTGAGAGCTCCTCCGCTAGGTTTTGTGCCATTGCTGTATCATGATGGATTCTTCAGACTGAAATATGGTTCAGGACCAATCCCAAGGTTTTACCCCAAGGGTTTGGAAGCAATTTGATACCAAATATTCTAGTGACATTTCTCTCTATTTAGCAGAAGTTCAGTAGACTTAAAAACACCAGTCCCCTCGCAGGGAACATAGGAGAGCTAATGGGGCACCCAGAGTGGCACCTATATGAGACACAAGTTGCCTTGCTCCTGGGGGGACATTCAGCATGACATTGCCCCCTGGGAGAGGGAGGGGATTGTCCTGCTCTGCACTGGGGGCAGCTCTGGGCACCACAGGATAAAAAGGATCTAAAGCTCCCGGAGAGCGTCCAGAGGAGGGCATGGAGTTGGGGAAGGGTTTGGAGGGGAAGCGCGTGAGGAGCAGCTGAAGTCCCTGGGTCTGTTCAGCCTGGAGAGGAGGAGACTGAGGGGAGACCTCATCGTGCTCTGCAGCTTCCTCACCCGGGGAGGAGGAGGAGCAGGGGCTGAGCTCTTCTCTGTGGAGAGCAAGGACAGGAGCCCAGGGAATGGCAGGAAGATGTGTCAGGGGGAGGGTTGGGTTGGACATCAGGAGAAGGTTCTTCCCCCAGAGGGTGGTGGAGCCCTGGAACAGCTCCCCAGGGAAGCAGTCACAGTGCCAAGGCTGACAATTTTCCAGAAGCATTTGGACACAATGGTGTGAAAGTTGGAGTTGTCCTGTGCAGGGACAGGAGTTGGACTCAGTGATCCTTGCGGGTCCTTTCCCACTCAGGGCGGTCTATGATTCTAGGTTTGTGGGAACGCCTGTTGGATCCCATGGCCAGCCTGTATTTGCCACTCCTTTTGCTGTGCCTGTGTTGGGCTCCAGTGGGTGGAGGATCTTTGGGCAGATGTGCAGAGGATAGTGGGGGTCAAAAGTTTTGATCTCAGTGTGCAAAGTGAGGATGCTCTACAGGGCCAGAAACCTATTTTTCTTCTGGTTTTAAACAATTAATCCTGTTTATTAGAGTAAATAATTTACTAACTGAATACAGATTGCGAGGCCATTCCCCTGATGGGTGCATACTAGAACTCTGAAATATTTTTTGTTATCTAGTATTTCTGCCAGAAAAAAAGAAGCATTGCAGATACTGTTATTCCAAGAGAAGCCAGAACAGAATCTCTCTCTATCTCTCTCTAGTTGCTGCTGGGCTCTTCTGAGCTTGTGCCCAAGAAGGACAATTAGATCTGGAGTCTCCTCTGTGGCTGATGAGGATCCCATCGTGGTCCTCTGCAGTTGTTTCCTATAAGGTTGATTTTGTTCTTCCCTCCATTCCCTCTTCTAAGGAGCAATTGTGAATATGTGCAGGGCCAATTGTGAAATTGGTCTCACTTGCTGCTGACTGAGCTCTGAAGCTCAGGTTGAATCCCTGCCCCCCATCAGGTGAGGAGGCTCCATGGCATCCTATGGTAGAGCTGGGAAAAGAGCAGAGTTTCAGGCTGTCTTAAAGCACTCAAACCTACTCGTGCTTTGGAATTACAGCAAGAATGCCTTGTGCAGAGAGCTCTACAGAAGTTTTCCCCCTTTAGGTGCAGCTCACTGCTGATCACCACTGGTGTCTTGAAGGTTTAACGCTAACTGATATGGTTTTCACGTCCCACATTTGAGCTTTCAAATTAATGGGAGCTTCTTGGAAAGGAGGACTTTGGTGTTGGCAGGGGCAGAACTGTTACAGTCACAGATCCGCAGCATCGGCAGCGGGATCCAAGTGAGGCCGTACCCTTTGTTAACCTCAGGACTTCTGGGGTTAATGAGAGGAGCCTGAGGCTCTGCAGAAGGCGTGATGACATTGCCACACTTGGCCATGCAGAGCCTGGGTCATCTTTTCTAGTGCATCTGAAATGACATTTGATTCCTTAAACAGACCGCACCGTCGTGAATGCAGTCCCCAGGGAGATGAGTGAATTCAAATGCTAACGTTTTAATCAACTATAAAACCAATAAATCAGTTCAGGGTTTGTTTTTATTTTTCTTAGCATGGAATTTGCTACATCTCAGGACCTTGAAATGAGGCCAGTCTGAGTCAGAATGTTTACACCAGCATTACTGGCAGGGTTTACCTTGCACCATGGGGTTGGGATGTAGGTTGCTTGTCATCCCTGCCTGTTCATGCTTGTGAACCCTTTAGAGGAAGGAGTTGTCTTGCCACAGAGATCTGTTCACTGACATTTGTGTGTTGTGTCTTTCAGGTTTCTCTGTGATAGTCAGAAGGATCTGGATGAGCTACTGGATTGCCTGCACCCCCAAGGCGTGCGAGAGAGCCAGCTGAAGGAGCGCTTGGAGAAAAGGTGAGCCTGGTTGTCTTTCCTTCTGCCTTCTCATAGGCAAAGCACATCCTGGGCACAGCAAGCTTACTTTGCTTTGCTCACACCTGTACTGGAGAGGGGAGGATATTGAGGATGAGAGATTGCTGTTTTTCTCAATAAGGTTCTGATAAGCAGGTTCTTGATAAGCAATGCTCTGAGCTGTTGAAGAGGTGCTGTCAGGCTTTACCCTGCTCCTTGCAGCTGGAAACAAAGGCAGTGCTGGGTCACTCAGAGCCAGCATCACCACGTGCTTCCAAGCGTTTTTCCAAGAACGTTCTGCTCCAGTGGAGCACGTGGATCACCCTGGATTCCCCACACAGCTCACAAGGCACTGGCCTGCGTGTATTCAAAGGTTGGGTTTGACTTTCCAGGTATCCGGACATCACGCATTCCATCCATTTGGCTCGGAAACAGAACCTGGGCCTCAAATCCTGTGATGGCAACCAGGAACTGCTGAACTACCTCCGAAGCGATCTGATCGAGGTTGCAACTCGGCTGCAAAAAGGAGGGCTGGGATACGTTGACGTGACGCCAGAATACGAAGCAAGAGTGAGTGAGCTGGCGAAGCAAGAAAGTATAAGCCAATACTTTCTGTGGAAGGCCTCGAGTCCTTGGTCTCCTCAGACAAGAGGATCAGGAAAATGAGTTTTGTGTATCCTCTTTCTCTGAACTATTGTTTCAAGATTACACAGCTGCTGACTTGAGGTCCTTTTGGCGTAGGTGGGCCGTAACATTGGAGCTGGGTGTCCTGCACAGCTGTTAGGTTGTCCTGTTTCCTTTCTCTGCTATTGAGCTTCTTTATGGAGCATTAGCAGAACCTTTTGTAGCTAATTTTTAGCTTCTGCATCAAAGCCACCATTTCTTACTGAGATGGTCATTTTCTGTCTGGAGGGCTTTTTCGTAAATTCGGACCGCTTTAGGTGACGATGGGGTCCCAACCCACCTAGAAGATGTTTTCATTGTGGGTGTGTTAGCACAAGGAACTGTGCAGTGAACCAAAGTGTGAATTTTCAGTGCTCTGGCTTGTTCAGCCTAACTCACACAAGCATTCCTGGTGCACTGAGCATCTTCAGGAGAAGGCAACTCTGCCTAGTGCAGGGGGAATAGGTGCTCCTGGGACTGGTGTGTGCTCCTCCTGCCAAAGGATGACAGTGGCTGGATTGGAATGGTTACAATGCAGGTTAAACTGAGCTTTGAGTCACTGTAGAGACTTCCCTATGCAGATGGACCATAAGTGTTAGGAAGGGAAAAGTCAAATCAATAAAGAAGTGGAAGAATTGCTTAGTGCTTGGTCATCATGGACGGGGAGTTGGGTGGTTTTGTGGGTTCTTTTTTCAAGACATGATGTTTTTATCTGAACAGTGCTGTGTGGGATCATCAGCTCTGTCTGAACTCCAGCAGAGCAGCAGCAATGTGCTGGTTGCAGAGCCAAGTATGGTAGCATTGAGCATTGCATGTGTCCGTGTGCAGGACAGACCCACCTCACGCGGCACAGAGGGTGACTGTGGTGTGATCATCTGCTCTTCCTAACAGATAAACTCGCTAGAGAGCCTGAAGGATTTTGGAGAGTGTGTGATTGCACTCCAGGCTGGTGTTGTTAAGAAGTTTCTGCAAGGTTTCATGGCCCCCAAGCAGAAGAGGAGGAAACACCAAAGTGAAGACTACATTGCCAAGGCTGAGGAGATAGATGAAGACAAGAAAATGGCAGAAGAAGCGAAGGTATTGTTCACGTCAGGGCTCTTTTTCCATCTTGTAATAGAACTCTCTGAGCAGGGACAATGCATTTCATTGGGAACTAAATTCTGAGCAGCTTCTCCCCAATCCAGGTTTAGACTGTACTGGGTGTGTTATTTATGGAGTATGGAGCCAGGTGTTTCCTAGTAAAGGTATTGGCAAAGTAAAATCATAGCATATAATCACACTTAATTTTCTGTGGGATTCAAGTGCTCAGGGGTACTTTCTGTGCACTGAGCTGAGCAGGACATTAGTGACCTGTGCCAAGACTTTCTCCATTGCTGCCTTCAAAGTGCTCTGCTTGAATTCATCATTGACTTCAGCAGAGGGAGGAAGATCTGATTAGGATCAAGAGAAGCATTTGAAACTCCTGGCTTAAAAAAGTCAATATTGGATGCTTGACTGGTGCCGAGGGGGATTGGTTTGTTTGTTTTTTAAAGGTCCTATCAGTGTATGCAGAAGCCTTGCTTGTCTTTGTGGCATTGCCACGTTAGCAGGATGTTGGGTAGGCACTAGGAAATTTCACATTCCTCAGCTATCCTGAAGTATTTCAGCTCTGCTAACTTTGAACTTTCCAGCCTTTAGTGCAAAGGGGATAGAAAACTGCCTTATTCTGACAGCTGTCAGGGCTCTGGGAATCAGTTCTGTCTGAGACAAAAAGGACCTGGATCAGCACATCTCCTGTATCTACAGCAATATCATGCCTGACTCTTGAGTGTAACCAATAAAGGTTTGAGCTGTAGGGTGTGCTTGAAGAGTAACATCAGATTTACTGCGCTATCTAAATGGACAGTGATTGAGCAGTGTGAACTCTGGATTTAAACCCATTAAAAACTAAATTTAAACTGGATTTAAAACTAAAGCTGTGTTGGATTTCAAACCCAAGCTTTTATTTACCTGAAAATTGAGCCATTTTGATCATGAACGTTTGGTTAGGTCCTCCATTCTCAGAGCATTGCTCTCTGTGACATTTATTACACCAAGGCCAGTCTTTGTTCTAGCAACTGTGGAACTTTCAGGCACAGCAGCCTGGTCAAAGTGCTCTGTGTGACTGAAATGTCCTGGTTTGTGCTTTCTCCTGCGCACGCTACTGTTTTAACAGTAGATTTCTAAATACTGCTGGACTTCTCCCAAGTAACTTTGCATTCTTTTCCCAGCATTGCCCAGTTTCTCTTGTGCAAACGCCCCCTTTGCTGTAGAGCTCAGCCTTCCAGGTGAGTGGGCACAGGCTGCAGGATTGCCAGTTGGAGCATGTCATGGTGCAGGTCTCCCTCTGGAGTGCTGCCTTTTGAGTTGTGCTCATGTCTCTGGAGCATTTGTTTATGCAGTGTGATGCTTTCTTGATCTGACTCAGAGTTTTTGTTGGGGAGACAAGCACTGTTCAACTTTATGTTGGGTTTTGGGGTTTGATCAAGGTTTAGGTTTTGTTTGAGGTGGGTTTTTTGCTTCAGTTTATCTGAAATGAGCTTTCTTTTTGCAAAACAGAAAACCTTTATAGATGACCTTGAAAGGGCAGCCCAGATCCTCTAGGTATCCAGTGGTACACTAGAAGGCTTTTAAAGACAGATGTCCTGCATAGACCAGGAGTTATGGAATCTTTCAGAGCCAGAACTGCACTGAGAGTACGGAGTGGGTAAAATACAGCACAGCCATACTGGAAAAGCACACTTAATGTACTTACAGACTATACAAGCAAAACTGCTGTCCTGCAGTGTGGTTATCTCATTTTCCCTGTGAGAAACAAGTCATGGCTTAGCAGGCACCCGTGTACTGACATAATTGTCTGTGCTGAGGGTTCCTGCTGGCTCAGCGACACAGCTAGAGATCGCGCTGCTGAGTGCAGGAGAGCGTACTGGGGGCCTGGCCCATGGCTGTTCCTGAACTATCAATCTTGTGCCTCTGTTTGTGCAACTGTTCCCATTTCCAGTGGCAGTAGCACTCTGGACTTTTCCCAGGACAGGGAATAGGTGACCTATTTGCAGCATGACCTTGCAGTGCAACTGCCTGAGCGCTGTGAAGAGCATGGGTAGGATCTCCACTCCTGCTGCTCACTGGCCAGCGTCATTGGTGAGGGAGAAAGTGAGGGCCATCAGTCTTCACACCAAAGCAAATTGCAGTTCCAGCCATTCAGAGGAATTTCTGCCATCTCTGTGTACCAGCTGAGAGCCTTTCTAGCTGGAGCTTTGTCCACCTTTACAAAGCGGGCGTTTGCTGTCATTCTGAAGTCAGAATGTGACCGAGCACTTCTCTTAACACTATTTTTGTTGAGTTGTTTTGTATTCCCTGCTGGATTGCTCCCCTCCAGTCAGGAGGGTGTTTGAGTAACTCCTTTCAGTCTCCCGTTTTGCCCAGTTGGTGCTCTGAACTCCCTCGACAAGGGCACTGCTGAAATGCCGCAGTCTCGTGACGCTTGGGGAATGAGGCTGAAATCTGTTACATTCCACAGGCTTCGAGAGAAAAATCTAAGCAAAACTTGCCAACAACTTTTGCAGATTTATCTTGGCCCAGCAGTTACCCAGTACGTTAACAGCAAAGCCCATGGAACAGTTACTTGGAAAATCAATTACACAGTATGTGAAGCACCTCAACAATGTTCTGCAAAGAAATAGCACTGCGCTGTGTAATCCGCCACAGCAGGCTGGGCAGGTTTCCGTTTGTTTTGACTGTCTCAGGCTCTGGGTTCCACACTAGCCATGGCAGTGAGGATGTTGGCATTTTAGAGCAGTTTGTATGTTTTTTTTCCAAGCATCACATATATGCTGGGCTTCCTCACATTCAGTGGGAGGAGAATGTGCAACTCTGCAGAAACGCGGGGTTGTGTTTGGCTCCCAAACCGCTGTCAGCTGCAGAGTTTAGACTTTCCCATCTGACACTTCACTGTTTGTTTTTGCAGTCTCCTGGGGCAGAAGAACATTATCTTGAGTCCTATTATGTCCCTGTCATGTCTAGGCCATCACCTCATTGTTGTAAAGCAGAGGATTACCGTTGGAGCTGAGCGTGTGGTGGCTCTGGATCACTTCTCGGCTCTGGTGCGTTTCCGATTTACCGCAGTGTTGCGGCTGAACCGCCAGAGCTGAGCTGGAGATTCCACAGGCAGCTCGCTATGTGCAGACTCCAGCAGTTGCCTGGGTGCAAATCTCAGGTTTAATGCTTTCATCCTCCCTTGCAGCTGATTCTGGGGTTTCAGATGCACTGAGGTCATTTTGTCTCAGGAAAGTGGCTGGTTTCATATTTGGGGCTCTAAATGCTTTGCCCATCAGCTCTGATTCATCAAATCACGGGATGGTTTGGGTCAGAAGGGCCTTCAAACCCATCCAGTTCCACCCCCTGCCATAGGCAGGGACACTTGCCCCTGGATCAGGTTGCTAAAAGCCCCATCCAGCCTGCCCTTGAACATTTCCGGGGATGGGGCAGCCTTGACTTTGTCACTGATGTCCTGGTCTGCCAGCTGAGCAGGTCAGGGGAACAGGAGGACCAGGCATGTGCAGGTCTTGCTGATGGTCTGAGTGTCTCTGCAAGACCCACTGGAGGGCAGCACAGCCTGCTCTGAGCCACTGCACTCAGCTGCCGTTGCCAGCTGCCTCCTTGCTTTCCTCACACACTTTACAGTGCTAGATTTCTGTCTTTTATTTTCTTAGCCTGATGATTATTTGGGTTAGACTTTCAGAGCAAGAATGTAGTGGAGTTCACATAGGTTGCTTCAGCCTGGCTGTGAAATGCAAAAGGGCTCTACTGTTACGAACACACTGTCTGATCCTGTGAGGCTGGTTATGGATAAACCACAAATAAGACTGCTGAGGCTGTATAGAAGGAAAGAAATACAGCTTTGGTTGATAAAGGCCCCAGCTAAAGGATATAAAAACATCTTGAGACTGTAGTGAGCTGTGTCTGTGTGCTTCGTTGTAAGTTGTTAGGTCTGTCTGCAGGTTGCCTCAGCCACGGAGAAGTGGAAGACAGCAATCCGTGAGGCCCAGACCTTCTCCCGTATGCATGTGCTGCTCGGGATGCTGGATGCCTGTATCAAGTGGGATATGTCAGCAGAGAATGCCAGATGCAAAGTGTGTCGCAAGAAAGGTATGCGTTCGTGCCCCACAGCTGGATGCTGTCACCTCACCATGCCCTGCTTAGGCAAAGTGCCCTTGTAGTCTGTCGCTCTGTCTTTGGCTGCATTTTGAACATCAGGATTTACAACTTTGATCTCACAGAAGCATTTGACCTTGACTCCAATAAACCATTGTTACAAAACCAGTATAGAGTCTTGCAGAACATTGCAGAGCTGCTGGGTGTTTAGGGTACTTGGACACAAGTCATCTCCAAATCCTTGTGGGAACACTTGTGCCGCTGTCCGTTCCGTGGTTTCATTTTTGAGTCGGAATGGTCTTTGGGTCTCTGAGCCTTGTCAGTTAATGCTGCCTTTTACAGAAGCAAGGAGAGGCTGGGAAGGTTTTTACCCTTTGTAGCCAAATGGGAGAGGGCGAGGTGGGATGATGCTACCTTGAGGCTAGAGTGGAAGGAGAACTGCTTGATGAGCTGGAAGCAGCAAACTCTTTGCCTCTTGCGGAGAAATGACACTGTGTGCCTTTGGCTGCTGCTCTTGCAAGGCTGGGGAAGTAACCAGAAAGGTGGTGAGGATGCAGGATGCAGGGCAGTGGAGCCTTTCAGGGGGAGTGGGAGGGAGCAGGGGTGTCACCAGGGACGGGGTGCTAGTGTTTGTTCTGCTATAACCTCTTCATTTGAATGGGAGCCTGGAGGAAAGAGCCTGGTGGTACATTCTGCCTCGTCACATGCTTTTTGTCTCACTTTGTATTTGCTGAAACCCCAGTGGGAAATGAGGGCAGACAGATCTCAGGGGGGTGGAATGCTGGGCCACTTTGTTTACCAAAAGGCTATGCTATCTATCTCTTGAAAGAAATAAGAGCTGAATTGGTACAACACCCTTCTTCCTTGTGGAGCCTCAGAGATATTCCAAACGAGTGCAAAAACTATCCTGTCTTCTGTTGAGAGGTGATTCAAGACAGATGGCAGAGGGGGCTCACTTGAAACTAACAATTTGTAGTTTCACAGAACTTAAGAACTGGGAGAGAGAGAGGCAAGCTGGCAAGCTCTCTGCATTTTCTTTTTTCCCCCTCAGTAAATGGAATAGCTGGCTCAGGACTGTCCTGTTTCCCTGCATTAGTGAGCAGCACAGAGAGGTTAGTTCTGCTGCATACTGATTTGCTTTGTAGGCTCACCACCTTAAGTAGAAAGAAGGCACTGTGCAGGCTGACCAGATGAATGCTAGAATAAGAATAGCTGTATTTATAGCTTCTTGCTAGGCTTGTGGGCATCTCTGCAGCAAAGTTTCTCTTTCCCTGTGTTTGGTGTGAGATTTAGCCTGGGTGGAAGCTATTTGACAGGTTTATACCTTTGCCTCAAATGAAATCTTTGCAGGGCAAGGGACTTGCATTGTTTTGTTTTTCAATGCTGCTGGTTTCCGCTGCACAGGTGGAACTGAGAAGGAGGGGTCCCAGCTCTCAGAGGGTACCCTTGCTTTGTCCTGACCTCCAGCACTGCAGCAGCCTCTGCTTCTCAGGTTGGGCAGGACTGTGGCACTCAGTTACAAGTAAGCTGCCCTCTCCTAGGTGAGGATGACAAGCTGATCCTGTGTGATGAGTGTAACAAAGCCTTCCACCTCTTCTGCCTGAGGCCGGCGCTCTATGAGATACCAGATGGCGAATGGCAGTGCCCAGCGTGTCAGCCCTCTACTGCGCGGCGCGGCTCACGGGGCAGGTGAGTCTCCCTCCTTCCCTCTGTGCTGCAGCTCCAGCCACGCTTTCACAAGATGACAAACCAGCCTGGAACAGAGCCCCTTTCAGAGGTTTGAAATAGCCCAGTTAACGCAATGGCACTGAAACAATGGAAAAGCAATTTTTTCAGGCTGTAACTTTAGCACACCTGAGTTGTACTGACCCATGACAGCTTCAGAAGTTCTAATAAATAACTTGTACATGTTTTCTCTGCCATACAAAACATCAACTAAAATTGGCTGTGCTCAGGGCTGTTAGTTTCTTTGACTGAGGGGCTTCTTGGGTTGTATTTTCGCAGGAGGGTGACTGATAGCACTGCAGCTCTGTCGTCCACTGTGCTGTTTTATCTTGTGCTCTTGTCAAGTTAGAGCAGACACCACTCCAGGCTGCAGCTAAGCCCCTCCTGTGCTACTGAAAATCAGGCTGCAAAATGCCACCCTGATAGTTTTCTGCACCTGATTAAACCTTAATATGGCAGTAGTCTTTATAGGGCTGCAGAGGGAACATGTCCTGAGGAGGAATCAAAGTTCTATGCAGCAGAAACCAGCAGTACCCTCCCGACAGTGAGGGGTTGAATTGCAAGGTGGAATTTAAATGTATGAAAAATGTATTTGTCTGTTGACAATGTCTGTCCCCTGTTGCTCGTTGTCACACCTCCCCGCTCGTTGGGCAGGTGAGGCTATCGAATGGCAGCTGAAGCAGTGAACAGATCCTCCCTTGCAGTGTGGCAGCACAATGAAAGGGGTACCAGCTTGCACAGAAGCGTTGCTGGCTAACTGGGCCCCACCTCAGGGCTCATCAGGGCCCCAACAAAGCTGCTCTGGCCTGAGATCATGGTTACTGTGCTGGGGCAGAGTCACCTGCAAGCTGCTCACCTCCTGGATGAGAGCCATCTGGGGAATCATATCAGTCTCACCTGCTTTCTGCTCTGGTCTTCCCAGCTGAGACAGGAAAATGCTGTCGGCCTGGGAGCACTTTTGCCCTCCCTGTATTGTGAGAGTTTGTTCTTATTCCTTTTACTGCTCAAGATCCTTTTTCTCCAGGGGATTGAGGCCCTCACCACAGCATTGCCTTTGTCCTCTTTTGCCTCTGCCTGCTGTTTTGTTTTCCAGTTTTCGTAATGTTTTGAATGCTTTAACAGACGTGGAAGAAGCTGGAGCTGTTCTGGGCAGGGAGTCTCTGGCTTCTGACATCAGCACACAAGGAGCCTCACACTCTGCTCCCTGATAAATACAACCTTAGCTTAGAATAATACTGGCTGAGGTCTGTTCCCTGTAGCGCACGTGGAAGTGGCGTGACAGCAGAGGGAGATAATAGGAAATACTCTAGCCAGAACCACAAAAGCCCCTGTTTAGAAACTCCTCAGCCCAGACCTGCAGACCTGAGTAAAACAGCAGCTTGACATTCTCGGGGGGGGAGTAATTGCACAGCAGTCACAATCTTAAACCCCGTTATTGCGTGGTTAAGGTGCCTTGGACAGCAGAAAATCTCCACATTCAGCTTTGGGGGATATTCAGACAATAGCCTGGTGAGTGCCCTTGGAGCTGTAGCTACAGCTTGTTACTCTCTGAAACACAGCCGGATGCTTCAGCCTGAGGCTGGGTATTTGTTGGACATCAAGGTGGCCGGGAAGGCTCTACCCATTAACAAAAGGACAGAGGGACAGGGCTTCTGCTGCCCAGGCCATAGTGCAACCTGTCTGTCTGCCTCACTCTAGGAGCTATGAAGAGGATTCTGCTGAAGATGAAGGTGAAGAAGGTGAGGAAGCTTCTGATGAACCAGATGCTGAGGAGGAAGAAGAGGAGGAAGAAGATTATGAAGTTGCTGGACTGAAATGTAAGGCTTTGACCATGCAGGATGGTAATAGGAAATATTAAGAATCTGTCTTCAGTGTCCAAAGGTGAACACTGATTGTAGGTGGGACATGTACTGTTATGGTTTAGTAGGGGACATGTGTGGTTGGATTCGATGATCTTAAAGGTCTTTTCAAACCAAACGATTCTATGATCCTTTTCCTCACACAGAACAGGTTCTTACTGGAAACAGAGGGAGATGTCACAGGGAAGGCTGTGATGGTGCTGGGTGTTACCTGGGGAGCTGGGGTGAACTCTTGTCCCTTTGTGACAGGGTCTGTGCTAGCAAAGATGGGAACTGCAGTGAGCAGCCACTGCCCTGGGGCGCTGCCAAGGCCACTTGGGAGCCCTGCAAGGCAGCTGCAGCTGGGCAGGGAGAGGCAGCAGCGTTACCAGCTCCTGCTCTGGGCCTTCAGAGTTTGTTGGTAAAGTGTGCTGTTGGAGCTGCTCACGCAGCTTTAGCCACAACCCTTGTTTCTTGCTTTTTCCCTTCCCACCAGTTCATTACCTCTTAAGTGCAGGGTTTCTAGTAGGCAAGGAGGTATTTGCAGACAGTAGGACTAGCACATCCTCTACCTGTTCCTGTGGGAAGGCACGGGACTCTTGAGTGTAGTGTGGTTGGGACCACCAGCACCTTTTGGTTGCGTACAGAGACCTCTTGTGATGTGTAACTGGCTCATTCCTGGGCAGCTGAGTGGGATAAAAGAGCATTTTCTCAACTCCTTAATAACTGCTTCCCCACTTAGGTACTTTTTAGTATATGCATCCACTTTCTTTTTAGTGGAATATGACTCAGTCTCATTTGGGCAACTTGATGCACTCAGATCAGTCTTGGAAGGGCATCCTGCCAGCATTTGCGTTCTGTCAAAGTGCCTTTGACTGCTTAATTTTAACTTCAGAGTGTCTTAACCCAGGCAGATGGTAGAATCCGGAGAGTGGGACCCAAAGGATTATCCCGTGTTCTTTCAAGGGTTTCCATCCAGTTCTATCAGTCTTGATTCCCCTGCTTTATTCTGGTTTCAGGGACGTTCACTGATATCCTGGCTATGTAGGCTGCTTGTTGTTGTGCAATGTATCCATGTCCACACTTGGAGTGTGTTCAGCCTGTGTTGCTTGGCCAAGTCAGGAGCCGAGCCAAGGTTTCCAAACAATAGCGGAAGAGGGTTACAGTCACTAAAAATAAAGCACTAAATGCAACCCCTGGTTTTAAAGAGCATTAACATGGAAAGGTCACGGTGGAAAACTTTTGTTTTAATAGAGAAGTCCCATTAATCCTCGTGGCGTTTATCCTGAGGGATATAACCTAGAATGTTGGATTGTCAGATATTCAATACACGCCGCACGCTTGACACACAAGCAGCGCGGCAGCAGGCAGACGTCCCACTGCCCCGACACACGCTCCTCCTGCGGGAGCCCCGGCGGGGTGATTTATTGCACAGGGCTGGATTAGAGGCCACAGAAGAAATGCTACAGCATGCTGGATGCAGCTCGCTCGAGCGCTCGTGGCCAGGTGGAAGGAGCTTGGCTGGAGAAGACAAGCAACACCTCCTCCTGACCCAGAGGGGTCAAGGGAGAAACTTAAGACAAGGGAGTGCGTCAGCACACTTGCATTTCCATCAGCATGAACCCTCTGACAGGCAGGCTGACCAACAGGCAAGTGCCTTTCCATGGGATGTAGTGCAGCAGTCCTGGTCTTGGGGAATAAAATCCCATTGTTTCCCCACTTGCAGCACCTGGAGCAGCTCCCGGCTGCGGTAACTCGACACTCGCCCTGCACACAGGTCACTTCTCAGCGGGGCTTAGCAACTGGCTTATCCCACTGTGTGGGCCATTAGTAAATGCTTGGGAAGCACCCAACCCCAGACCAGTGAGGAGCAAGGGCGCAGCAGGAAACTGCAGGTTTCTGCTCCCAGTCCTTTTGGAAAGGATGTTGAGATCACTGTCCCTGCTTTGCTTCCTCTGCCTCAATGGGTCAGAGCCTCAGCACTTGCTTCTGCAGGCAGAGGGACTGGCAGTTCCAGCCCTGGGCAAGCCATACCTGTGGCAGAGGAGCTGGAAGCTCCCAGGTCTCCCTTGGAATTTGAGGATCTGTGGGTGCTGTTGGCGGGTGTGCTTGACCACCCTTTAGCAGAAGGCTCCTGCCAGACAGCAGAGGCCTCTTTTTGGGCAGGAGGCAATTACTGTCTCTGGAGGAGATCTGTGGGTATCCAGAGCGCGGCTGACGTGTGTGCTGAGGAGGGGGTGGGCTGGCTGGCAAAGCTGTTGCTTTTGCCATGGTGCTTGGGTTCACCAGCTCCTCTGCCCTGTGAGCCAGGCTCTGCCTGGTGTGTAACAGGTGGGCAAAGGGCTTGTGGTCTCTGCCTCCAGGTTAACCCATTCCTCTAAGCCACAGCTTATGTGTTTCAGTGCGACCCAGGAAGGCAGCCCGTGGCAAGCAGAGCTCAGCCATGTACTCCTTGAGGCAGGGGAGGCACCAAAGGAAGAAGCAGGTGCTGCAGCCTGCCCGGGGAGCGCGGCAGCGGGCTGCAGCTGTCAACGGCGCCGACATCGATGAGCTGGTAAGAGCCAAATCGTTCCCAGAGGCTGCTTGCATCAAGAGTTATCAACAAAACAGGTGTCACGCTTCCTCCCCTCCCCTTCCCAAAGAAATACCCGGGATTGTATTGTGAAACCCTGCACGTTAACAAAGGAGGCACATCCTTAAGGTCCTGCCACGCGTGGAGCACAGATATGCCAGGCTTCTTTCCCCAGCCGCTTTCACACATTGTCCCACTTGAGTAGCAGGCAGCCTGCAGCTTGTTAAAGGGTTTTAAATAGTACCCATGTGTCTCTGCAGAGAGGTGGGGGGACTGAGGGGGTCCTGGATGGTCAGAGAATGCCAGCAATGTTGGACCCTTGCTCCCCAGCCTTGGCTGTTTTCTGACAGTTGCTGTCCGTATGGTCGCTTCCAGCCTCCAGGACATAATTTGGCTGGTTTGGGTTTCACTTGACATTTAAAGAATAAAACTTTGTGCTCCTGAACAGAGCAATCCTGTGCGTGTGTGCTAGGCAGGGTGGAGCTGCCGCACGCAGTGCTGCTTGTCAGGAGGAGGGGCACCCAGGAGATATGTGAGGGTACTCTTGCCCCACGGGCCACATCACAAGCCTCTGCTACATCTGCCATCCATCCCTTGACCAGCACTACCAGTGCTGCTGTATCCTGTGGCTTCCTGAGCAGCCTTAATCCCAGTCTCTGTGCTGGATGTGGGTGGACTGGCTGGTGGATCCGCAGTGTCCTTCTAGCTGGTCCGTGCTCCAGACTGGAAAGAACCAAACCAGCAAGCCTGGCATGGGCTGTCACAGCCAGCTTGGGGAGAAATTCAAAGAGGGAAAACACTAGAACAACTGGGTCAAGGGCTCTGACAAAACATTGACTTGGGGAAGAGGACCGTGCTGGGGCTCTTTGATTTAGTGCTTGTCCTGGGAAGAGGCTGAAACTGGCTCAGGAATAGTTGTGTGGAGCCTTTGCGTTGTCCGACGTGCCCTGAGCAGCGATGCCTCCCGAGCTGTGTGCTCGGGGCCGACTGCGCAGGGTCCTGGGCAAACGGCTGACCTTGTGTTGTGTCCGGCCCGCAGCGCTCGAGGCATCAGCTGCTCTTTGGTATTTAAAGTGGCACAGCCAGCTCTGCAATGCCAGTTACAGCAGCACAAGTGTTTTCTCCCTCTGCCTCTCACGTGCTGTCCGCCAGGGGCTCGGGGAAGGCAGGGGAGGGAATTTGCACCCTCCATTTCCTGTCATTTATTCCTGGGCTGCTTGTTTTGACCATGCAGCCTTTGAACCTACCTTGAAAAAGCTTACTCCCCCAGAGAGAAGAGAGGCTGCTTGTGTGCTCTTCCTCCCATCAGAGTTTCTGGATGAGGCTCTGTAACTCAGGCTCCACAGTGTGTGTCTTGGCTGTTCCCATCAAAGGTCCTGCAGCAGAGCAGTTTGCCTTGTGATTATTGTGGAAGGAGGATGCGTTTGGAAGGCTTGAACTCTGTTTCTGCAGCACTACTGCGCATCCCCACCCCTTGAGACATTCGCTCGTAAGCGAGAGGATTGAAAAGAAAAGCTCTGTTAAGAACCAGCTTCTTTGCCCTCAAAACTATTTGCTGAGCGCCAGGGCCTGCAGTGGTTCCCCTCCTTTTAACAGCATCCTTTGTGTGGGCAGGTCCTTCAAACAAAGAAGACTGCACGCCGCCAGACCCTGGAGCTGCAGAAGTGCGAGGAGATCCTCTGCAAGCTGATCAAGTACCGCTTCAGCTGGCCCTTCAGGTGAGGGCAGGGGCTGCTGCCACCTCCGTGGGTGCAGGGCTGGCCAGGCAGGGGGTGGGTGTGGCTGGCCCTGCCGTGGCCCTGCCGGATCCTCTGTTGGCCACGAGACCAGGGTTGCAAAGTCAAATCACTGATGGGAAGAAAGGGAGTGAAACTGCTCCAGAAGAAACTACCCCGCACTCTCAGTCCAGCACTGGGCTGAAGACCTTCTTGGACCCTTCTGGGGTGCTGTAACCAAGAGTGGTGGGCTGTGGGCTGAAGAGGGGAGGCTGAGGTGGGGTTGGGGGGGGGTTTGCAGCCCGTGAGGTTCTGGGGGCACTCTGTAGGTGGTGTGACCGAGAGGAGTGAGCTGTTCCTGCCACGTGCCAGTCCTGTGCCTGGCAGAAGGACAAGCTGCTGTCCTCCCTGTCACCGAGCCACCGCCGCTTCTCCTGGCTGCAGCACTGTCGAGGTGCCACTGGCTTTGTTACAGCCCTAGGGATGTGGCTGAGGGCTGGGGGAGGATTTCTTGCTCCTCTCCAGCTCCACGCTGCGGGCGGCCGGGGCTGCTGTTTCCCTGCTATCTTTGTGTCTCTTTGTCCGGCAGGGAGCCAGTGACCACGGAGGAAGCTGAAGATTACTTTGAGGTCATCAGCAACCCTATGGACTTCCAGACTATGCAGAGCAAGTGCTCTTGTGGCAACTACCGCTCGGTGCAGGAGTTCCTCTCTGACATCAAGCAGGTGTTCTCCAACGCAGAGCGCTACAACCAGAACGGGAGTCACGTCCTGTCCTGCCTAGAGAAGACAGAACAGTGTTTGATTGACATGGTGCACAAACACCTGCCTGGCCACACGTATGCACGCAGGAAATGCAAGAAGCTCTCTGCCAGGGGCCAGGGACTGGAGGAGCAGGATGGGGACAGTGAGTCAGAGCCCCTTGAACATTCCCGGGGGCGGAAAAGAAAGAAATGAGGGATGGGGAGATTAGGGGGAGAGCCAGAGCTGTAGGAGGCCTTCTGGTGCTGCTAGGCAGCAGGATGTGTTGTCTGGAGGGAGCTGGGAAGCAGCAGGCACTTCTCTATTAATCCAGCCTTCCCTTTGGCCTGACCTAGTTTTAATTTTTCTGCAATATCCTCGAGTACGTGGTCATCCACAGCGTGAGCAGCGATGACTTACTGCTTCCTGCAAAGTCCACGAAGCTCTTGCTGAGCCTGTCCTGCCAGGAGGGGAAGGTGGGAGGGCAAGGGGAAGGCCTGCCCGATGCCTGGCCGGGCAGGAGAGCACGAAGCCTTCTCCAGCTCAGGAGCTGCCAGCTTCCTTGGGGATGAGCCGCTTCCTCCTCTCCGCGAGCGAGCGGCCAGTGCTGGAGCGCAGTGGAACCTCTGCCTGTGATGTGAAACCAGCCTTGAGCTGGTGTGGGGAGGGATCAGATTGCTTCCCGGAAGGACTGGGTGTGATCAGGCCAATGGGCTGCTAGTTCTTGTGTGTATATATTTATATGGTGTTAATTCCGAGCCCCCAGTGACGGGCTGCATAGGGCGAGCAAGCACTTACATTTATGGAGATACAGCTTTCACCAGCATCCTGACACAACTGGCTTCGAGGTGCTCTTGCTTTTCCCCCCCTCTCTCCTCGGGGAGTGCTCTCTGGAGGTTGTGCTCTGAAGAGGGATCTTCTGAGCTCAGCTCTTCCCTCGGCCACGGCGAGAGGAAGCAGTTGGCTTCCCTGCTCACCCTGAACCATGTAGCCCTTTGGATGACCTGCGTGCCAGAAGCATCTTGGAGAGCGTGGCTTTCCACACGCCCTGTGGGGGAGCTCCAGGATGGGGGAGCAGCAGAAACATGGTCTGTGTAACTTTTCCAGTTCATTTTCTAGTTGAAGTGGCTTGTTTCTAGCTGTGATCTTGTACAAAGAACACCTGTAAGATACCGTCGTCTTGCTTTGGCACATGTACAGTTTATATGAAACCATGTTTGCTTTATATTGTCCCCCCTCTTAAAACTCACGTTCCTACCAGCAGCTGGAGCGACTGGAGGGGGGATGCGTTGGCACCAGCTCTCCCAGTCCCTCTCCAGCCACGCTCTCACCATGGTTTATCCCAATGCCTTCCCTCGCTTGCCTCCCTCGTGCTCCCCCAGCGCAACGAGGACCGTTCCGCACCGCCCACCAGCACCATCCTGCCCGGAGGCTGCTCGGCCGCAGTGCTGGGTCCTGCTGCCCCAGAGCCTGACTTTTCTCTAAGAAAAGGATGCGTTTTGTCACACCCCCTCCCTCTCTGTCTTGACCAGTTTTGATCGTACAATCGGGGCTTGAACTTTTTATTAGAGAAATCTTCAATTTGGAACAAACCAGTGACAGGGCTGCTCTCTGCTGGGTTCAGAACAGAAAAGCGACAGCAGCTGTTGCAGCTCCTGTGATGCAAGAAGAAAAGAATCATCGATTAAAAATTGTGGCCTAGTTTTGTGAACTCTTTAGGGTTTTGTTGTTTGTTTTTTTTTTTTATAACAGGTATTTGTTTCAGTTCTGGACTGTCCATGGCAGGTTCCCAGCCACTTCTCCCCTCTCCTCAGCTCCCTGCCCCATGGAATAGCACTGACGTTTGTATTTCGCACGTCCCTTTCCGAGGCTTTGTTTTGTCCTGTTCATAGAGAACATTTTCTGCAGGTCCCACACCGTGAAACCTTTGGAACTTTACATTTTTTAAACAGTAAATGTCATTGGGGGGAGGGGGTTTCTGCCAAGGGCTGTACTTGTAATAAATCAGAAACTTAAAAATAAACATTATGTACTTGTGTTTGTAAGGCTGGTGTGCAGCGAGTCCTTTGCGGGTGCCCTGTGGCTGGCAGGTCTCACCTCTGCTGTCCATCAGCTGCAGAGTTGCTGCCTTCTGAGGGGAAAAGGGAGCTGCAGAGCAAGGGAACAGTGAGCCAGGCCCTCACAGCCCAGTGTGGCAGCCAGGCTGGGCTGTGCCCTCGTGGCAGAGCTGCCTTTGCCCATTGCCCTCTCTTGGAGACAAGGGACAGGGCTGTGCTCTTCCTGCCCTGGGCTGGGTGAGATCACAGGGATGTGGGAGCAGTCCTTGGGCTGGCCAACCCTTTCCATCCCATGTCTACTTGTCCTGCCACAGTGCACTGGGAGCCCTCTGGAAGGGAACATGAGATGATGGGGGAGCCAAATGTCTCTGCTCCTTCACCCCAGTACTGTGGGGCTGGATGGTACGAAAACTGCTTCACTTGTGTTCATGGGTGTTTTGCAACCATAGCCTTGGCTGCAGCCCAGAGCTTAGCAAGGACCATTCCTGCTGGGCACAGCTTCCAACCACCTCCTGGTCTCACAGCCTCCCAGAGCCATGCTGAGTGCTCCAACACCATCATCTTTGAGGGAGGAGATGAACCAGGATGCTGTGACAAGTCTGTTGGGCAAAGCTTTGCCTGTGCTTCTGCCAGTGCTGCACTGCTGGCTGTGTGATGGCTTCCTGGGTGTCTTAAGCAGCCAGCAGGGGCAGGGCAGTGACTGTGACCCTGGACTGGTGGGGCCATACCTTGAATCCTGGGTTCAGTTCTGGGCCCCTTGCTCCAAGAAGGACCTTGAGGGGCTGCAGCACATCCAAAGAAGGGAACAGAGCTGGGGAAGGGGCTGGAGAACAGGGGTTGTGGCTGAGGGCCCTGGGACTATTCAACCTGGAGAAGAGGAAGCTGAGGGGAGACCTCATCACTGTCCACAACTGCCTGACAGGAGGTTATATTGAGGTCTCTTCTCCCAGGTGACAGGACAAGAGGAAATGGCCTCAAGTTGCACCATGGACATTTGGATCAGACATTAGGAAAAAATTTCTTCCCTGAAAGGGTTCTTGGGCACTGGCAGAGGCTGCCCAGGGAGGCGGTGGAGTCACCACCCCTGAAGGTGTTTAAAAGGTGGGTAGACCATGGACAGGTATAGTTGGACTGGTTTCCAACCAGGCAATTCTATGAGTCTATTCTGTGATCATCCTCTGTGCTCAGGAGCTGAGCTGGGAACACTCTGGGCAGGCCCTGTTCTGCTGAGCAGAGGGAATCCCTGATGTGTTTGAGGGCTCAAAGGCTCTCGGCGATGGATGCTGCCTTCTCCTGAGAAGCCACATCCCCTTTGCCATACAAGGTGCCCTGGCTGGGCACACCACAGGACCTGGGCAACTGGAGCGTGACCCAAGCTGGGATGTTTCCAGGCCTCAGTGTGGAGACCTCGCTCCAGCATCTGCTCCAAGACCTTTTTGGGGACTTGCTTTTTATAGCAGCCCCTGTATGGCATCAGTGTCCTGCCTGGGGCTATAAATAGGTGTCCCCCATGCCTGCAGGAGAGCGTGTGGGGCTGCTGCCCAGCCTGGCCCTGCTGGCACTGCGGGCTGGGGGACACTCACTGGCCCAGCTGCACACAGTGCTGGCCTGGGACAAGCCCTGCTGGGGCATCTGGAGCTCCAGCTCCTCCTCAGGAGGCCATGAGGCACAGCCAGTGAGGAGCCTTCAGCTTCATCATTAATATTAACCAATTAATGGTCTGGGTAATGGGATTCTTAGCACATCTCCAGAGCACAGCACCTTTCCTATTCAAGTCTGGGTTGGATGGGGCTTTGAGGACCCTGATCCAGTGGGCAGTGTCCCTGCCCATGGCAGGGAGGTGGAACTGGATGGGTTTTGAGGTCTCTTCCAACCCAACCCATTCTATGATTCCATCACTCAAAACCTGGAGAGTGGATCCAGGAAAACAGCCCCAGCTCAGTGAGTGCTGGGGGCACTGGGCTCACCCTCTCCATGCTTTCCTCTTTCCTCCAGGTGTCTCAAGCCCAGCAGCAGCCTTGACTCAGCCATCTCTCCTGCTGGTACGGGGGACCGGGCACCCCAGTAACGCTGCCCAAGCCAAGGGGGTGCTCCTGCAGGGATGGGCAGCACTGAGAGGCTTCTGCAGCCACCCTGCCAGAGCCATTTGGCTGCTTTTTAAGCTGCTCCAGAGAGGATGGAGAGGGGAGGCAGGGATGATCTTGGGGTGGAGGAGAGCTCAGTCTCCCCAGCACAGAGCTGAAAGTGGCTGTGGCACAGGGACAGCCGGTGTCCCTGGCACAGAGCCCTTGCAGGAACAGCTCTGTCTCCCCAGCCATGGTCGAGAGCGTGGGCTGGTGGGGCAGCAGCAGCCACCATTGCCTGGAAATTGGGGGCTGGTGGCACCCGTTGTCAGGGCGAACACTCGGGGGGGCAGCGAGTCGCTTGGGGAGCCCCGGGGTGTTCATGTCCAGGCTGTCCCCAAGCTGAGACACCCCGAGCTGGCTCCGGGCTCAGCGCCTGCACCCGGGGGTCTGGCACAGACAGCCCTGCACCCCCTCTGCGCAGCCCCTGCCCGCGCGGTGCCCGGCTCCTGGGGCCGGACTTTGGAGCCTGTCCCGCAGCCAATATTGACTCTCCTGCCCCAGGTCATGGCCCTTCCAAACAAACCCAGCCAAGGGAGCCCCTGCAGCTGCAACCCCTACAGAAATGGGGTCCCAGCCCTGGCACCACCCACCCGGGGAAGGGGCTGGGTACTCCATGACCCAGCCAGGGGCACCCCTGCCACTCAGCACCCCAAATCAGGTGCCAGCCCCTCAGTGTCCCCCCACCCTTGCACCGTCAGCCCTGGGACGGGGCTGGGTGCCCCACAGCCCAGCCAGGGGCACCTCTGCGACCCAGCACCCCCAAACCAGGTGCCAGGCCCTCAGTGCCCCCTTCCCAGGCACTGCGTTCCACTGGGGTTCCTTCACACCCCGGCTGCCTCAACAGCTCCCAGGGGAGGCAGAGGCTTTTCTCTGATCAGTCGCTCAACTTCTGCCATCCCAGCACCCCTGGGGACGAGCCGGGGATGAAAGGCGCTTTGCCCATCAATCATGGCAGCACAAAGGCCCAGAGCAGCGGCAGACGAGGGGCGGCCAATCCCAGCCCCTGCCGACACCCCAGCTCGGAGTCTGGGGGGGTCTCGCACCCCTCCTTCAGCCGCAGCCCTGACCTGGGGCCTTGAGCTTCGAGGGCTTCGCTGGGGCTGGGGCTGTTGGTGCTCATTTGAGTTCCGAAAGGAGGGTCCCTCCAGCTTCTGCGCAGGGGGACGGGGGCCCCAGAGACCCTCACTGGGGCCCAGCACTGCCCCAGCCTAATTAACGGGCAATTAAATGACTGCCAAGCCTGAGCATCACCAGGGCTGCCTGTGTCTCTGCCCACAGCCCCTCACCCATCTCTCATCTCTCTCCCCCGGCACTGGGACCCCTCTGCACACCCTGGGGGCTGCCCCACAGCACCTCTGCGGTGATGAGCTGCACCCCGAGGTGTCTGAGGGCACGGTGGGCACGGTCCCCACTAAGGAGGCCCTGGCAGAGGCCCCCCTGCCTGCAGGACAGAGCACCCACCGCCTCGGCCAGCACGGCCCCAGCTCCCCCCCAGCACCAGCTGAGGCTTGAGTTTCCCTGCGGACAATGGGGAAGGCGAGCTGGGATTGTAACCGGAGCGGGGGGGATAAATAAAGCTGCCCAGAAGTTTCCATGACCCGCACCTAGGGCTTCTGCGTGGGACATCAAAGCTGCCACCCCAAGGTCCTGCATGCCCAGCCCATCACCCCCACTCCCAGCCTGTCCCGGCGGCCGACGGCACTGACACAAATCACCTACAGAGCCCCAGTGGAAAAGATGATTCCACAGTGCGAGAGCGCTGGCAAAACCCACTCCTTGTCGAGAGACGTTGGGCAGCAGAACCAGCTCTGGGGCAGCTGGATGAGGGGAACCCCAGAGCCCCCCAGAAACTGTCCCACTGCAGTAGGCAGCACCTCAGCATGGGACACTGCCCCTCTTTCCAGTGGGACACGGTCCCAGCACACACCCACCACTGGGACCTCAGCCCCATCCCACTGAGCTGGGAGGGCTCCCCTCGAGCCCCTCAAACTCCACCAAACAGCACCAGGTTCAGTTGGAATAACACATCCAGGGTTTATTGTTTTTTTCCATTCCTCGCAGCTAATGATTAAAAAACCCAGAAAAACAAAAAAAAAAACCCAAAAATCTAAAATAAATTACAGAATTAAATAAACATGAACTGGATTATTCCCCTCCCGGCCCCCCAAAGAAAGCGTTAGAAGAGTCACTGCATTTGGCAACAGCAACAACAACAAAACAACCTCTAGGAAAAAGCAGCTACTTCTCAGGGTCGAACGGTGCCAGAGGGGGGGTGTCCCGTGGGCTCTGCCCCCCCAAACCAGTGTGGGTGCCCCCTCCCATTACTGCTGCCCTCGCCCCCCGCAGCGTCCCCTTACCCGTGAGGTCCCGTCCCCGGCGAGGGGGCACCCCCGGCTCTAGACGTGCGTTGGGTTGTCCAGATAAGGGTCCGTCTTGGTCATGTGCAGCATGACCGTGGGGGCTTTGTAGTGGCAGTGCACCCCGCCGCAGCTCACCCCGCTGCAGGGCTTGCCCCGCGTCCTCACGCCCAGCTTTCTGTTGCACAGGCTCTGCCAGGTCTGCAGCGTCTTGGAGCTCCACACCCACACCCCGCTGGTGATGCCCACCACCAGCGACATGAAAATCTTTAGCATGAAGACAGCCACGGTGGGCACCGAGGCCTCCAAGGAGCAGTTGGCCGCACGCCGGCCGGGGAGGTGCAGGCACCCGCGCTCCAGCGCCCTGAGGTTCCAGTAATCCACGTTCAGCCTCTCGTAGAAGTAGCAAATGATGACACAGGTGGCCGGGACAGTGTAGAGGATAGAGAAGACCCCGATCTTCACCATCAGCTTCTCCAGCTTCTCTGTGTTGGTGCCACCCGTCTTCATGATCTTTCGGATATGAAAGAGGGCGACAAAGCCCGTGAGGATGAACGAGGTGCCGATGACCAGGTAGCAGGAGAGAGGGATGAGGACAAAGCCAGTCAGGGCGCTCACGTCCATGCTCCCCACGTAGCAAAGCCCTGTGAGCTCGTCCCCTGCCACCTTCCGCATGGTGAGGATGACGATGGTCTTCATGGCTGGGATGCCCCATGCGGCCATGTGGAAGTAGCTGCCGTGGGCCTCAATGGCCTCGTGTCCCCACTTTTTCCCAGCGGCCAGGAACCAGGTGAGGGTGAGGATGACCCACCAGAGCGAGCTGGCCATGCCGAAGTAGTAGAGGATGAGGAAGACGATGGTGCAGCCCGTACTCTCCAGCCCCTCCTGGATGACGTAGAGCTCGCCATTCTCCCGGTCACAGGCGATGTTCTCAGCCCCTGCCACCGAGCGGATGATGAAGGCCACGGAGTAGACATTGTAGCACATGGAGAGGAAGATGATGGGCCGCTCGGGGTACTGGAAGCGGTGGGGGTCAAGCAGGAAGGTGAGGACGGTGAAGGCGGTGGAGACAAAGCAGAGCGTGGACCAGACAGCCATCCAGATGAAGGCGAAGTCCTTGTCCTCCCGGGACCAGTAGACATCCACGCCGGGGGAGCACCGGGGCGCGCAGGAGAGGCTCTTCTCCACGTACTGGAACTTCTCAGGGTTGTCGCAAGCCCCCAGCCCGTTGGGGCCCCGTCCCTCGGCGGTGCCCGGCGGCCAGGGCCGGGGTGCCACGGGCAGCATCCCCTGCCCCTTGTGGGGCTCGGCGGCCGAGGCGTTCTCCGGGGCCTCCATGCAGAGGGCGTTGGGGTCGTTCTTGGTGGGCAGCTTGGCGCAGTCGAGCGAGTCGGGCCAGCCGAAGTTGAACTGCTCCATGATGGGGACGCACTTGTGTCGCGCCTGCTCACACATGGGGCGGCAGGCGGGGATGCTGGCGCTCACCTGGTGGGTGCACATGGGCGCGTAGAGCGAGCAGAGGAAGAAGCGCAGGTGGACGTGGCAGCCATACTCCACCAGCGGCGCGAACTCGTGCAGCTTGAGGGCGGCTTCGCGCTGGCTCTCGTGGCCCAGCAGGTTGGGCATGCGGGTCAGGTTGTACCCGATGCCACGGCACATGGGGATGTCCACGGGCTGGCACCGTGCCGCGCGGCCCCGCGGCCCCTCTGGCCCCGATAGCTCCAGCCCGCACCCGCCCGCGCACAGCGCCCACAGCACGCACAGCGCCCGCAGTGCCATCGCCATCACCTGCAGCCCCATCGCCTGCAGTGCCTACAGCGCCCGCAGCACCATTGCCATCACCTACAGTGCCCGCAGTGCCATCGCCCACCCCGTGCCTACAGCGCCCGCAGCGTGCACAGACCCCACAGCGCCATCGCCTACAGCGCCCGCAGCACCTGCAGCACCATTGCCCGCAGAGCCCACAGCACCTACAGCACCTGCAGCACCATCGCTGTCATCTACAGCACCTGCAGCTCTTACAGTGCCCGCAGCTCTTGCTGCACCCACAATGCCAGCACTGCCCCTACAGTGCCCACAGCGCACGCAAAACCATCGCCATTGCCTACAGCGCCCGCAGAGCTCCTACAGAGCCCACTCTGTGCCTGCAATGCCTGAAGCACCTACAGTGCCCGCAGCACCTACCGTGTCCACAGTGCCCGCATCACCCACAACGCCTGGAACGTCCGGAACGCCCAGAACGCCTGCAGCGCCCGTAGCACCTGGAGCTCCTACAGCACACACAGCTCCCACAACACCCGCACCACCTGCAATGCCCTCAGTGCCCGCAACGCCCGCAGCCCCCGTAGCACCTGCAGCTCCCGTAGCTCCTACAGCGCCCGCAGCACCCGCAACGCTCGGAACCCCTGTTCCGCCCGCAGCACCCGCACCTACCGCACCGCAGAACTCGCAAATGCCTACAGCGCCCAGACCCGCGCCCGCAGCGCCCACCCCGCACCTACACCGCCCGCAGCGCCTACCCAGCACCTAGAGCTCCCGCAGCTCCTGCTGAGCCCGCAGCGCCCGCCCCGCACGCCCAGCGCTTCCGCCCCGCGCCGCTGCTGAGCCCGCACCGCCCGCAGCTCCTACAGCTCCTGCAGCTCCGGCAGCGCCCGCCCCGCACCCCTGGCCCCGCCAAGCGCCATGCGGCCCCGCACAGCGTCCCGCGCCGCCAGCACCGGCACCGCCCCCGCCACTGGCACCGCCCCGGCCGCCCCCGCCCCGCCCCGGCATCGGGACCGCCCCGGAGAACAGAACCCACCCCAGGGCGGGGCGAGCGGCGGGGCGGGACCGGCAGCGGGAGATGGATGGGAGCCGGGAGCACCAGCCGGGCACCGGGAAAGGGAGTGGGACCGGCACCAGGACCCGCACCGGGAGCAGGACTGGGACCCACACTCGGAACCGGGAGCATCACCCGGGCTGCTACCGGCACCGGCAGAGGGAGTGGGGACGGAACCGGGCACGGGGCCAGCACCCAGAAACGGCACCGGGACCCGGACCCGCAGCCACGCGGGCAGCAGCGACTCCGAGCGGGGGCAGCCACGGGAGAGTAGCCCCGCACAGCCCGCAGCGGCACAGGGATGCTGGCACGGACACCGGCACAGGCACGGGCACACACCTGCATCCACGTGTGCACACGGATGCGGTCGCACAAACACGCACAGGCGCGCACAGCCACGCACACACACGTGCACGGACACACACGTGCACACAGGCACACGCACGTGTGCACAGGCACGGGTACACACACACACACGTGTGGACACAGAAGCATAGAGTTGAAAGGGACCTCAAAGCCCACCCAGTACCACCTCCCTGCCATGGGCAGAAACACCTCCCACTGGATCAGGGGCTCAAAGCCCCATCCAACCTGGCCTTGAACACCTCCAGGGATGGGGCAGCCACCACTGCTCTGGGAAACCTGGGCCAGGGCCTCCCCACCCTCACAGGGAATAATTTCTTCCTGATGCCTAATCTAAATCTTCCCCCTTACAATTTAAAGCCGTTCCCCCTTGTCCCATCACTCCAGCCCCTTGTAAAGTGCCCCTCCCCAGCTTTCCTGGAGCCCCTTTCAGTACTGGGAGGCTGCTCTAAGGTCTTCCCACAGCCTTCTCTTCTCAACTTCAGCTCTCTCAGCCCGTCCTCACATACACACCTGGTCTCACACACATGCACACATGTACACAGGCACACACACTTGTAGGTACACACACTCATGGACACACACACACAATGTGCACACACACGTGGATGAAGACACATGGATGTACACACATACAGACACACGTGCATACAGGCACACACACACACACACACAAACACTCATGTGGACACTCACACACCTGGGGCCACACACACATTCATGACAATGGTCTTCACGGTCAAGGAAGAGTGGCTGGAAAGCTGCCTGGCAAAACAGGACCTGGGTTGTTGGTCAACAGTGGCTGAACACAAGCCAGCAGTGGCCAAGAAGGCCACCAGCATCCTGGCTTGGATCAGCTATGGCATGGCCACCAGGAGCAGGGCAGGGATCGTCCCCCTGCACTGGGCACTGGTGAGGCCAAACCTCGAATCCTGGATTCAGTTCTGGGCCCCTCACTCCAAGGACACTGAGGGGCTGGAGCACATCCAGAGAAGGGAACGGAGCTGGGGAAGGGGCTGGAGAACAGGGGCTGTGGGATCAGCTGAGGGACCTGGGGCTGTTTAACCTGGAGAAGAGGCTGAGGGGAGAGGCCCCTCTAAGGTCTCCCTGGATCCTTCTCCAGGCTGAACCCCAGTTCTCTCTGTGCCCCGTTGTTGACAGAGGGGACAAGCTGCTCGTTGCCCCAGGGACAGTTTGGGCAGGGTCCCCGGAATGCCCTGCCAGGACGCCCAGCGCCTGTGCTGGCGATGGGTGCGGGCATCAGGCTGGCGTCTGGAGGTCCGGGCGCCGCGCCGTTCCCAGGCATTCCGCAGCCCTGCGATTTCTTTAGTCACAACATAACAACCTGTCAACGCGGCCCCTCACCGCCAGCCGCACCACGACACCCGTCACGCATTACTGAAACCTCCCCGAGTCGGCGCTGTAAGGAAATTCCATGGGAGCCGCTTATCGGCTATTGTAACGGTGCTGGAGATAAGCCGGCTCCCTGGAATTTCCCTCTAGCACAGGGTGACTGCTCACCCAGCTCTGGGGCCCTGGGAAAAGGGTTATTTGAGGTGCTGGAAGGGGCTTTGTCCCCTTGGCCATCAGTTCTGAGGGGGACCCAGAAAGCACTTTCCCACTCTGAAGTAGAGAAGGTCATGGGGAGATCTTGCAGCAGCCTCCTGGTACTGAAAGGGGCTCCAGGAAAGCTGGGGAGGGACTCTTGACCAGGGAGGGCGGGACAGGATGAGGGGGAATGGTTTTGAGCTGCAAGAGGGGAGATTGAGATGAGATCTTAGGGAGAAATGTTTTGCTGTGAGGGTGGGGAGGCCCTGGCCCAGGTTGCCCAGAGCAGTGGTGGCTGCCCCATCCCTGGAGGTGTTCCAGGCCAGGCTGGATGGGGCTTGTTGCCCCCTGATCCAGTGGGAGGTGTCCCTGCCCGTGGCAGGGGGGTGGAACTGGGTGGGCTTTGAGGTTCCTCCCAACACAAACCACTCCATGATCCCATGTACCCAAGTCAGAGGGCTTCACACCCCTGGGTTAAGGCCAGGCTCCTCCTCATGTGCTGTAAGAAATGAGGGGTTTGTGGGTGTTTTGTGCTGAAGTGCTGGTTTGGGGGCAAATCATATAATTATGGCATGGTTTGGATTGGAAGGGACCTTAAAGCCCATCCAGTTCCAACCCCCCTGCCACGGGCAAGGACACCTCCCACTAGACCAGGCTACTCAAGTCCCTTGAACACCTCCAGGGATGGGGCAGCCACCACTGCTCTGGGCAACCTGGGCCAGGGCCTCCCCACCCTCATCGTGGAGAATTTCGTCCTAATGTCCAATATAAATCTCCCCTCTTCCAGTTTAGAGCTGTTCCCCCTCGTCCCATCACTACAAGCCCTTGTAAATCATCACCCACGGGTGAGCTGGCAGGCACAGGTGTGTCTGCAGCAGTTGGGATGGAGGTGGGACCTCTCCCTGGGCTCCCTCATCCTTTTCCTCCCTGACCCCCAAGACACCTGTCCTATGTGAGTCAGAAGACCCAAGGGTGCCACTATCACTGCTCCAGGGCACCCTAAGGCCCAGCTCTGGCCACCAAGGCTTCCCTTTAAGGGGTCATTTGCCAAGGAAAGCTTGGAAACATCACCTTGGAACACCCAAATGTCTCAGATCCCAGCTCAGGCTGCACGGTGAGGGCTCTGGGCGGGCAGTAAAGCCCACAGGCAGGGGCCAACCCTTCCTCCTGGCTCACCCCTTTCGGGTGCCTTTGCACCTCCCTCCCCTGCCACCTGGGCTGCAAAGGGTTAATGGGGGGGGGTGGGGGTGGCAAAGGCACAAATAAATGTATTTTAATTTAATTTTGCTTTAATATGTAAAACTGTTGCTCTTGGCAGGAGGCTCTGCAGCCCAGCCAAGAGCAACACGTGGGGTTTCAGAGTCAAGGGGCTCCTTTTAACACAGAAGAGCAGCTGCCCCTCACTTTCGCCCCCACACCCTGGGGCAGCACCCTGGGGTGGCACCTTGGGGCACTCCTCCCTCTCCCCAACACCCCTTTGGGTGCCCCATGTGATGCCCAAGCTCTGCCCAAGCTTCAAGGACCTGCAGAGGGGCCAGCAAAGGACCCACAGAGCCCTTCCAGGAGCTCAATCCCACCATGCACAGCAGGGTACCAGGAGGCCTCCACCATCCCCACCCTTGGCCAAGTGTTGCCCTTTCCTTGGGCGGTGCCTGCCTGGGGACTCAAACCATGACACTGGGAAGGGGTTGCACCCCTGGGGTACCCACGATGCCACCCAGGCCGTGGGACATCACGGCCATGCACAGAAGCCGAGATCTCCAGCAGGTCTGGAAGCCTCAGAGTGAAAACAAGAACTCCAGGTAGAGCAACCCAGCAGATTTACGGTCTTGGAAGTGGCCCTGGGCTGGGAATCCAACATCAATAGCTGGAAGAAAGGGTTCACAGAGCCTGCACAGAAATCCTGCCCGGGAAGCGCCAGCCCAGAGCGCAGGAGCCCGGGAGCCTGTGGTTCCTGGCAGCAGCTTTGCCCCATTTCCTTTCTTCCCGTCAACAGCGCCTGCAAACCTGTGCAAGAGCCTCAGCCCGGGGAGGGAAGGGGAGCAGGAAGGGCCACGGGTGGGGAAAAATCCCCTGCATCCACCCCAGGTTAAAGAGTGGCTGCAGCGCTGCTCCTCTTGCCCCACCATGCACGGAGCCACCCTGGGGCCAAGGCTCTGAGGGATCCCACTTGGCATCCACAATGGGGACAGCCCTGCTGGGAGCCAGGGAGGGGTGACAGAGCTGGGAAGGGAGGGGAGAGGGGCTGAACCAAGGAGGGGGTGATGGAGCTGGGGAGAAGGTGATGGAGCTGGAGAGGGCCTGGTGGAGCTGGAGAGAAGATGACGGAGCTGGGAAAGGAGCAGGAGAAGGGTTGATGGAGCTGGGGAGGGGTTGATGGAGCTAGGGAGAAGGTGATGGAGCTGGGAAGGGAGCAGGAGAGGGGTTGATGGAGCTGGGGAGGGGTTGATGAAGCTAGGGAGAAGGTGATGGAGCTGGGGAGGGAGCAGGAGAGGGGTTGATGGAGCTGGGGAGGGGTTGATGGAGCTAGGGAGAAGGTGATGGAGCTGGGGAGGGAGCAGGAGAGGGGTTGATGGAGCTGGGGAGGGGTTGATGGAGCTAGGGAGAAAGTGATGGAGCTGGGGAGGGCCTGATGGAGCAGGAGAGAAGGTGACAGAGCTGGGAAGGGAGCAGGAGAGGGGTTGATGGAGCTGGGGAGGGGTTGATGGAGCTAGGGAGAAGGTGATGGAGCTGGGGAGGGCCTGATGGAGCTGGAGAGAAGGTGACAGAGCTGGGAAGGGAGCAGGAGAGGGGTTGATGGAGCTGGGGAGGGGTTGATGGAGCTAGGGAGAAAGTGATGGAGCTGGGGAGGGCCTGATGGAGCAGGAGAGAAGGTGACAGAGCTGGGAAGGGAGCAGGAGAGGAGTTGATGGAGCTGGGGAGAAGGTGATGGAGCTGGGGAGGGAGCCATGGGTGCTGTCCCAGCGAGCCTTGGCTGGGGCTGGGGCAGGGCAAGAGAGCCCAAAGGGCAAGGACAGGTCACTGGCCATGCCCCGGGCTGAGCCTGGGCTCTGCACCCCCCAGCCTCCCCCTGCCTGCCTGGAGGGAGGGCGATGGCACAGCCCACAGGGATCCACGGAGGAGGGGGTCAGGATTTTCCCTTCCCAAAGAATTTCACAGGCACAGCCGTCGGGAAAGGCCAGCAGGTTTGATTTCAAAGGGATGCCAGGGCCACATGAGCCGGTGGGGAGAGTGCTGTCCTGGGAGCACCCCATGCCAGGCACCCTGTGACGCCACCACCTCCTGGGCATCAGCAGGAACAACCCTCAAACTTGGCCCCTGCTACCCCAGGTCTTGTTCCCATGGGATGCAGGTGCACACCATGGGGCAAGTGATGCTCCACGCCCTGCAGCCTCCACGAGGGGTTCCTCACCCCGAGCGAGTGGCAGAAAAGCAGGAGGACAGACCCTAAACAAGTGGATGGAGGAGCCTGGCACCATCAGGAGAAGATGAGGGAACGGGCAGCATGGATCCTGCTAATGGAAGGGAAAAGCCCTTTGTCCCCTGGCTCTGGCACTGGTTACAGCTGTGAGAACCCAGTGGGGGGAGCTGCCAGCCCCCCCGTGCTCTGCACCCACCACCAGCTGGTTTGGTGGCCTCACGGGGCTCTGCAGCCTGCACCCCCTGGCAACCAGCCTGCTCCTGGGAGGGCACCATGGGCATGGTTGCACCACTAGCATCAGGCAAGGCAGGGAATGGTGGCCCCACATCCCAGGGGTCCTGCTGGCCCCAGCCAGGCCTTGACACCCCATCATTTGCTGCTGAATCACCCAGACCCTGGCATGTGTCCCCTGAAGGACAGGACTGTCCCCTCCTTCTCTCACCAGGCTCCCACCTGTGTTCCCACTGTCCCAGTTGGTGCAGCACGCGCTGGCGTGTTCCCCAGCCATGCCAAGGGCTCTGCAGGGTTCCCAAACCCCCCTCCCTGTTCTATCCAGGTCAGGGTCTGGCCCAATCTCCCCATCCTGGGGAAGAAAACCTCTTCCCAACCCTCCAGCACCCCTCAGAGCAGCAGGATGAGGTCCCTGTCTGCCTGGCTGTCCTGGCACAACCTGCCCACTCACAGGCATCACTGCCCAGGGATGCAGAGACATCTCCTGCAGGAGATGGGGTTCTTGTTCCCCCCTTTTCCCCAGGAGTGCAGTCTTGGTAGGTCATAGAGCCATGAGAGCCCCTACCTGTGTCTGCTGTCCCTGCCCAAATGGGAGTGGGAGGTGCTGCAGGGGTGTTCAAGTCCTCCCTGCCATCCCATCACCAGCCCGTGGGGCATCCCCCAGCCATCCTGGAGTGGTGGTGGGCTCAGCCCTACAGACTCTTCTGGAGGGACCACAGGACCCAGGTGAGCCTTGGCAGGCAGCGTTCACTCTGAACCCTACTGATGGCAGCACACAATCTGTGCCAACTGCCAGACGAAGGGCTGGAGCACCCTCCCAGCTGGCTCTGGGAAGAGCAGGTTATCCAGCTGCCAGTGACACCAGCATCCCCGGGCAACAGCGTGTCATGAGCTCCTGGAGTCACCTTGTGGCCTCGGGTCCCCTATGGGCCTTTGTGGTGATGCCAGTCCATGGTGTGGGGACACTGGGGCCAAGGCTGGAGGACACAGGGACCCAAGGATTCCCCAGGGATCCTCACAGAACCTTGCTCATCCCATCACCCCTCATCTGGGGAGCCGTGGGGGTCCTGTGGCCACCACAAACTGGGGGTGGCGTGGAGGACCCACCTTGCTGGCCATGGCCATGGGGTCCTTGGGCCCAGACAAGGGACAGAGTTGACATCAAGCAGGTGCAGAAGCCCTGGGAGCCCGAGGGACCGGCACAGGGATGGGGACCATGTGCAGCCATGGGGGAGAGGGCAGGAGGACAGCGGGGAGCCCCAGCAGGGAGCATGGTGGGGAGGTGGGAGCAAGAGGATGAGAGGGGACACTGGGCAGTCCCCCCTCACCTCCCACAGCATCTGAGAATAAGAGGAGACTGAGAGGGGATCTCAGAGCTGTTTGCTGCCTTCTGACAAGGGACGGAGGTGAAAGAGGTGCTGAGCTCTTCTCTCTTGAGACCTGTGATAGGACCCCAGGGAATGGCAGGAAGATGTGCCAGGGGAGGATTGTGTTGGACATCAGGAGAAGGTTCTTCCCCCAGAGGCTGGTGGAGCCCTGGAACAGCTCCCCAGGGAAGCAGTCACAGTGCCAAGGCTGACAATATTCCAGAAGCATTTGACCAACACCCTCAGCCCCACGGTGTGAATGTTGGGGTTGTCCTGAGCAGGGACAGGAGTTGGACCAGATGATCCTGTGGGTCCCTTCCAACTTGGGTCATTCTATGATTCTGTGATCTTCAGCTGCCAAGCACAGCTGGCAGCAGAGCGGGGCTGCTTAGAGCCTTCTAGTGGGGCTGGGACACACGTCCCTGGCCATGGGACACCGCATCCCGCATCAAAAGGGAAGTTGGACTGGGCCATGTCCTGCCCCAGCCACCTCGCTCAGCCCTACAGACCTCTCTAAGAGGAAAACAGGACCCTTGAGCGCTGACCCTTGAGCCAGTGTTCACTCTGAACCCTACTGATGGCAGCGCAGGTAGTTTGCACCAGCTGCCCGAGGCAGACCAAGGGCTGGAGCTCCCTCCCAGTTGGCTCAGCCCTGGAAGAGCAGCTCACCCAGCAGCCAACGTGGGCTGTGGGGTGACCGTCTGCCCCCCGGTTGACCTTCAGCTTTCTGGTAGCCCCAAGATGAGCAGAGGAGGCTCCTTGTGCTGGGAGACAGCTCTGGGATGCTCCCAGATGACATCCCAAGCCAGCACAGAGGCTCTTTCATCCCCATTCCAGCTTTCCCCACCCCAAGAGTGAAGCTTCTTCCCCAGGACACCGCAGCGCGAGCGGTGCCGGCGCAGGCACAGGCGCACACGGCCCTTTCTTCGCCCCTCGGCCCCGCGCGGCGCTGGCAGCCAGGTCTGCGCCACACAAAGCGCCTCCTTGTTCGCCCGGGCCCAGGGCCGGCTCGCGGGGAATGGCAGGGAATCGCCTCCGTTTCCTGCTGGGGTTTTATTACCTTCACCGTATAAATAAATAAATACGAGCCAGGGGAGAAGCACCGGGCTGCCTGGAGCCAGGCAGGATGGGGGCTGGGGCTGAGCCCCACAGCATCGCCTCTGGGAGCTCCCCAGCAGGGGTCGGGGGTCCTGGGATGCCCCCCAGGTGTCCGTGCTCCCCAGGTCTGTGCCAAGGCATCACAGAATCATGGATTGGGTTGAGTTGGGAGAGACCTCAAAATCCATCCAGTTCCACCCCCTGCCCCAGGCAGGGACACCTCCCACTGCATCAAGGGGTTCAAGCCCCATCCAACCGGGCCTTCAACACCTCCAGGGATGGGGCAGCCACCACTGCTCTGGGCAACCTGGGCCAGGGCCTCCCCACCCTCACAGGAAAACATTTCTCCACAAGATCTCATCCAAATCTCACCTCTTTCAGCTCAAAACCGTTCCACTTCATCCCATCCCTGCCCTCCCTGATCAAGAGTCCCTCCCCAGCTTTCCTGGAGCCCCTTTCAGTCCTGGGAGGCTGCTCTAAGGTCTCCCCACAGCCTTCTCTTCTCCAGGCTGAACAACCCCAACTCTCTCAACCTGTCCTTGTATAGGAGATGCTCCAGCCCTTGGATCATCTCCGTGGCCTCCTCTGGACTCGCTCCAACAGCTCCAGGTCCTTCCTGTGCTGAGGACTCCAGAACTGGTCACAGGGCTCCAGGTGGGGGTCTCCCCAGAGCAGAGCAGAGGGGCAGAATCCCCTCCCTCCCCTCTGGTCCCACTGCTCTGGGTGCAGCCCAGGACATGGTTGGTTTCTGGGCTGGGAGCACAAATCTCCGGCACATGTTGAGCTTCTCCTCCCCCAGCACCCCAAGTCTTTCTCCTCAGAGCTGCTCCCAATCCATTCTCCACCCAGCCTATAATTGTGCTTTGGATTGCCCCCACCCAGTTTCAGGACTTTGCACTTCACATCCAAATGGGTGTTTCATGATCCATCACTCTGCTCCTCATCACACCTCATGGTCAGATGGGCTGTTACCCCTTGAGTGATCAGTAAACACCCCTCCCCCACCTGGCACCTGCAAACACCCCACCCACAAATGCTTGGCCAGGAACCCTGTGGGCCGGGGTGGGGCCAGGGGGGGGCAGTTCAAGGAATCCAAACTGGTGAAGAATTAAACCTCAGATAACCCAAGTGAGGTGACCTCCTTGGCATCTTCTGCAGCCTTATTTGGACCAGACATCCTGGTCCAGGCACCTCAACCCCCACCCCAGGTGCTGCATCTCTCCAGGGCAGCACTGGTGGATGCAGACAGGGAGCCCATAACTTGTGCCCCACCAGGAATGGAATTCCCTTCTGGAGTGGTGCCGGTGGGTCCTACTTCTACCTTCAAAACATCCTAACACACAAAATTTTATGAAAATACTCAAGAATGTAAAGTTTAATCAAAAATAACCCCACAGTGTCATGGTGGGTAAGCTTCCTGCTTTGCTCTTCCCAAAAAGCAGTGCAGCTTCTGGTCCATCATCGGCATCGAGAGCTCAGGACGGGAACTTGGAATGGAAACCCTCAGGTATGTCAAACAAAAACACGATTTACCGTTCCCTTACTAATCCTGCTCTGCTCCAGGGGAAAAAACACAAAGCTCCCATATTTATTTAGCAGAACTCAGCACTTTTGGGTTTTGCTGAAGGCGCCTAAATATAGTTCGTGAGAAACAAATAATCTTTCAGGGATTTCTGCTGCCTCCATCTCACCAACCACCTTTCATTGAAGGTCAGGTGACCACGGCGCAGGCTCTCGCCACAGCTGGCAGCTCCTGCCCTTTGGGCGAGTCCTGAGCTAAGGAAAGGGGCTTTTGGATGTGGCATCAAGTCTGTGAGATGGGTCCCCTCCATCCAGGGTTCCTTCAGTGGTGCCAGGGTGGACAGAGGGATCGCTCTTCTCTGTCTCTGTCCCCATCCCCATCTCCATCCCCATCCCCATCCCCATCATCCCCATCCCATCCGCGTTCTATCCTCATCCCCATCCCCATCATCCCCATCATCCCCATCATCCCCATCATCCCCATCATCCCCATCATCCCCATCATCCCCATCCCTTCCCTGTCCTATCCCCATCCCCATCCCCATCCTATCCTCATCCCCATCCCCATCCCCATCCCCATCCCCATCCCCATCCCCATCCCCATCCCCATCCCCATCCCCATCCCCATCCCCATCCCCATCCCCATCCCCATCCTCATCCCCATCCCCATCCCCATCCCCATCCCCATCCCCATCCCCATCCCCATCCCATCCCCATCCCCATCCCCATCCCCATCCCATCCCCATCCCCATCCCCATCCCCATCCCCATCCCCATCCCCATCCCATCCCTGTCCTATCCTCATCCCCATCCCTGTCCTATCCCCATCCCCATCCCCATCCCCATCCCATCCCATCCCATCCCCATCCCCATCCCATCCCTGTCCTATCCTCATCCTCATCCCCATCCTCATCCCCATCCCCATCCCCATCCCCATCCCCATCCCCATCCCATCCCTGTCCTATCCTCATCCCCATCCCCATCCCCATCCCCATCCCCATCCCCATCCCCATCCCCATCCCCATCCCCATCCCCATCCCCATCCCCATCCCCATCCCCATCCCCATCCCCATCCCCATCCCATCCCTGTTCTATCCTCATCCTCATCCCCATCCCCATCCCCGTCCCCATCCCCATCCCATCCCCATCCATCCCCATCCCCATCCCCATCCCCATCCCCATCCCCATCCCATCCCTGTCCTATCCTCATCCTCATCCTCATCCTCATCCCCATCCCTGTCCTATCCCCATCCCCATCCCCATCCCCATCCCCATCCCTTCCCTCTTCTGCCCCTCCAAATGGCACCAACCCTCCAGCAGGGAGATGCCGGTTGCTGAAGGAGATGGAAAAGGGCAAAGGTTCACTCGCTGTTACTGGAGACATCAACATCTGGAGATGACATCTCATCACAGAGCGTTGTCAGCCCATGGGTCCCAGCTCCCTGGGTGCTGGTGGATCCAAGCCAGTGTGAAATTCCCACTTCAGCTGAAAAACGGTCCCCTTCATCCTATCCTTGTAATCCCCAACCAAGAGCCCCTCCCCAGCTTTCCTGGAGCCCCTTTCAGTCCTGGGAGGCTGCTCTAAGGTCTCCCCAGAGCCTTCTCTTCTCCAGGCTGAACAACCCCACTCTCTCAGCCTGTCCTCATACAGGAGCTGCTCCAGCCCTTGGATCATCTCTGTTGCCTCCTCTGGACTTGCTCCAACAGCTCCAGGTCCTTCCTGTGCTGAGGACTCCAGAATTGGACCCAGAGCTCCAGCTGGGGTCTCCCCAGAGCAGAGCAGAGGGGCAGAATCCCCTCCCTCCCCTCTGGTCCCACTGCTCTGGACGCAGCACAGGACACCCTTGGTTTCTGGGCTGGGAGCGCACATTATCAGCTCATGTGGAGTTTCTCATCCCCCACCATCCCAAGTCTTTCTCATCAGAGCTGCTCCCAATCCATTCTCCAGCCATCCTGTGCTTGGGATTGTCTTGACCTGGCTGCAGGAACTTGCCCTTGGTCTGGTTGAACATCCTGAGGTTCACGCAGGCCCTCTCAAGCCTGTCATGATCAATTATCTTTTTCCTCCTCCCCATTCCTAATCCTTTTGCCCTGTCCAAAGGGCAGAGAACCAAGGGCAAGGAGCAGGCGATGGCAGGCAGAGCTGCCAGGCCCCAACAGCCTTTGATACATTAAAAAACCAGGACTGGAAAACACAAGGGCCCCCAGGTAGGCAGCAGAGAGTGGCCTGAGGGAATGCCACATATCCTAGAATAATAGAATCATGGAATCATGGAATGGTTTTGGTCAGACAAGACCTCAAAGCCCATCCAGTTCAACCCCCTGCAGGGACACCTCCCACTGGATCAGGGGGCTCAAAGCCCATTCAGCCTGGCCTTGAACACCTCCAGGGATGGAACAGCCACAGCTTCTCTGGGCAACCTGGGCCAGGGCTTCCTCACCCTCATTACGAAGAATTTCTTCATATGTCTATTCTAAACCTTCCCCTTTTCACTTCAAGGCCACTCCCCCTCGTGTTGGCAGTGCCAAGGGCAGATGCCACTGCCCTCTGGGATGGGTTCAAGCCCCTCTGCACCCAGCCCATTGTTCCTAGCAAAGCCAGGCTCGCTGCACCCCCCGCCCCCCGAGCAGCGATGCTGTGCCCAAGAGGGATTTTGGACACCTGTGTGCAGCCTTGGGTGGTGAAAGGGCTTGTCCTCAGTGAGCTGCAGCACAGCAGCAAACCTCACCCCAGTCCTGTGCTGCCTGGCCTGGTGGGTCTGCCTGCATCCTCTGAGCATCCCTATCCCATCCCCTGGGAGCAGGGAAGGCTCTGCCTGTGGGGCTGCCCTGATCCACAAAGGGCCACAAAGATGGTGAAGGGTCTAGAGGACAAATCATATGAGGAGCAGCTGAAGTCCCTGGGTCTGTTCAGCCTGGAGGAGACTGAGGGGAGACCTCATTGTGTTCTGCAGCTTCCTCACCCAGGGAGGAGGAGGAGCAGGGGCTGAGCTCTTCTCTGTGGAGAGCAAGGACAGGAGCCCAGGGAATGGCAGGAAGATGTGCCAGGGGAGGGTTGGGTTGGACATCAGGAGAAGGTTCTTCCCCCAGAGGGTGGTGGAGCCCTGGAACAGCTCCCCAGGGAAGCAGTCACAGTGCCAAGGCTGACAATATTCCAGAAGCATTTGGCCCTCAGCCCCACGGTGTGAAAGTTGGGGTTGTCCTGTGCAGGGACAGGAGTTGGACTCCATGGTCCTTGTGGGTCCCTTCCAACTCAGGTCACTCCGTGCTTCTATGATCCCCCCTGGCTCATTCCCAAAGCCACAGGGGTTTGGTGTGGATGAGGTCCATGTCCTGCTGCCATCCAGCAGCTCTCAGCCTCTGCCCTGGCAGGCACATAACGTCCCAAACACCCTGGCAAAGCAAAGCTTTCGCCGCCGGCCCCGCTCGCCTCCCCTCCCCTCCTGGCTGCCACATTTTCCAGCCTCACTGCAAACTCTCCAGTGCAGGAAAATGTGAGGCCATGGAAAACCAAGCTCGTTCCCAGCTGCCAGGCCACCTTCCTCCTCCTCAGCCCCTTTGTTTCACAGACCACAGGTTGCCCAGCTCCCAGTACTCCTGCTGTCCCCACCCTGCTCCCCCAACCTCACAGCTCAGCACCCCTTGCAGGACCCTGTGCTGGTTTGGGGCTCACTGAGGCTTTTAAGGAGAAGCCAGAGCTCCAAGGGTGAGCACACTCAGGAACCAAAGCTCAGCACTGCAGGGGAACCCCCTGTGGTTTCCCCATCCACGCTTCCCTGTGTTGCTCCAGCCCAGGTCCTACATAGGGTCACTGGTCAGGACCACCCCCACCAGTGTGCAGCCTCCCTGGGGCACAGAAGGCCAGGGAGGTGCCAGTATCTCTGCCCTTCAGCCTCGTTATGGGAAGCAGAGCTGGGAATTGCCCTTTCCCCACCTTCTCATTTCCCAGCTGGGTCAGGATCCCACCCTCAGCTCTCAGTCCTATTTTAAAGCAAATTTGAAGTCTCCTTTGACCCACATCCTTCCACAAACTTCTCCAGACCCCTTCATCTGACAGGCATGATTTCTGTCTGGCTTTAGGCAAGAGGATTCTCCTTGATCAGGGAGAGGCACAGGAGAAACTGCATCAAGTGTGTGGGGGTAGGAGACAGACCAGCAAGACCCAGAAAAACAGCTCAAATCTGATCTACCTTTTTCCCAAAAGCTGGAAATAACAAGTCCAGGAACATCAGAGAGGTCCCATTCCACTGCTCAGGGGAACGAGGACAGCCCAGCCCTGAGATAGCAGAACAGGCCCCAAGGGGTGCCAGGCTGGGGGCTGCCCCAGAGAACAAGGCACAGGACAACAAGCAGGGTGCGAGCTCCCTGCCACCACTGTCCCTGAGGGACTGGTCCTGGGCATCCAGCTGAGCCAGAGCAGCACCTTGTGTGGCTTAAATTAACAGAATCATAGACAGATTTGAGTTAAAAGGGACCTCAAAGCCCATCCAGTTCCATCCCCTGCCATGCAGGGCAGGGACACCTCCCACTGGATCAGGGAGATCAAAGCCCATCCAACCTGGCCTTGAACACCTCCAGGGATGGGGCAGCCACCACTGCTCTGGGCAACCTGGGCCAGGGCCTCCCCACCCTCACAGCAAAACATTTCTCCCTCAGATCTCATCTCAATCTCCCCTCTTTCAGCTCAAAATTGTTCACTCTTGTCCTACTCCTGCACTCCCTGATCAAGAGCCCCTCCCCAGCTTTCCTGGAGCCCCTTTCAGTACTGGAGGCTGCTCTAAGGTCTCCCCACACAGTCTTCTCTTCTCCAGGCTGAACAACCCCAATTCTCTCAGCCTGTCCTCATACAGGAGCTGCTCCAGCCCTTGGATCATCTCCGTGGCCTCCTCTGCACTCCCTCCAACAGCTCCAGGTCCTTCCTGTGTTGAGGACTCCAGAACTGGACACAGGGCTCCAGGTAGAGTCTCCCCAGAGCGGAGCAGAGGGGCAGAATCCCCTCCCTCCCTCTGGTCCCACTGCTCTGGGTGCAGCACAGGACACAGCTGGGTTTCTGAGAGTGCCCACTGCTGGCTCACATTGAGCTTCTCGTCCCCCAGCACCCCAAAGCAAAGCCATAAGTGGAACTCAGGAGGGAGGAGAGGTGCTAAGGGTCTGATTTGGCATCAGCTGGGTCCAGCTCCAGCAATGCTTCCATGGCCTCTCTCCACAGCCTGACCTGAGCAAGCCATGGACCTGCTCACATCTGCAGCAGGGGTGGCCACCCCGCTGGAGAGGAACAAGCAGGGCTGGCTGAGGGCTTGGGGATGTTCAGTCTTGCAGAAGCCAGACTCTTCCCAAGAGCATCTTTAACTGAAAGCTGCATCACCCCTAGGGAGGTCCCTCAGCCATGGTCCCTGCACTGGATGGGGATGCTTGTGTGAGCCTCAGGCAGTGTTCAGTCTCAGGAGCCACAGCAAACACATGCATTCACCAAAACAATTCTTAATTGTTCCCAATTAGGGCCAGGTCTTGAATACTCATCAGCTCATGGCACCAGCCCTAACATGTTTTGCAGGATGAGGAATGGTGGCAGTGGAGCAGGGGGAAGGCACCCCACTGCTGGCAGCTGCCCTGCTGTGGGGGAATTGGATTTACACTGCTTTCAGGGAAGAGGAAATTGTGCTCTGGGCTCCTCTGGGCTTTCACAGCAGCTCCTCGAGGGATGGAGCAGGGATGCAGAGCCCCCCATGCATCCCCACACGACTCAGCAGCACAAGTGCCTGCCAAGGGGCTCCATCTGCCCCTTCCCAACCAGTCGTTTCCCCCACTGTGACCCCAAAAGCCACCAGCACCTGGAGCTGAGGCTGCAGGGGTGGCACAAGCCCCAGGGCAGCAGCAGTGTGACCTGGCCACGGGCTCTCCCTGGCTGGCTTGGGCTGAGGACACTTGAGCAAGGGCACCAGGGGCTGCACGGCCGCTCAGTGCCACCCCACCCCACTGCGTGGCTGTACAAACCACCTGAATGGGTCAAACAACCAAAACCAGGAGGTGCCAAAACAGGGAGCACTGGCTCAGGTTGCCCAGAGCAGTGGTGGCTGCCCCATCCCTGGAGGTGTTCAAGGCCAGGTTGGATGGGGCTTTGAGCCCCCTGATCCAGTGGGAGGTATTCAATCCCTATGGCAGGGGGTTGGAACTGGATGGGCTCTAAGGTCCCTTCCAACCCAAACCTTTCCATAATTCTATGATTCCAGCATCCCCATCTCTGCTGAAGGCTTTCTGTGCTCCCTGGACATCTTGCCCCATCTTGTGCTCTGCCACCCCATGTGCTTTGGTCACCAGCTGGCAACCTCAGCCCCTCCCCACCCAGGCAGAGCACAGCCCACAGCGTGGTGGGGACACCCACACCCATCAATGCTCTCCAGGAATTCTACACCAGCTGCCATGGAGAAGGACAGGCACCGAGCGGGGTCTCCTTGCCTGGGTTGGAGATGCCCTTTCAGGAGCTCAGGCAAGAGGGAAGCAGAGCTGTTTCCCCAGGGCCATGAAGGTTGACCCAGACTGGATGCTGCGTGAGCTGCCATCCCCAGGAGCAGTTCTTGGCTCCTGCTGCTGCATCTCAAAGCTGGAGACAAAACCTTATGGATTTTACAAAGCCCAGAAGAGCAGCAGCATGGAGAGATGACGACATGGGGATTCCAGCTGCATCCCACGCCCCAAAATCCACTGAAACAAGCTCCAGAAACCTTGCAGATGCTGGAAACACCTTCCCCACTGACCACCAGCATGGGATGAGCAGCTGGCACAGCGTACGCTGGGTGCTCTGCGTCCAGGCTCTGATTCCAACAGACATGGTTTGCGTTTGGAAACACCAGCCCAGGGTGCCAGGAGCCCCTGGGCAGCCTCTGCTCTGCCAAGGGGGAACCCCCTTACTGACCACCCTGTGAGGTGGTGGGGGCAAGGCCAGTGTACCCCCAGTTGCCCCATAACCCACACACACCTCCGCCGGGCACTGCGGGGCTGCTCCAAGCGCCAGCGGCGCGCTGGGGAAGAAAGGAATTTCTGTGTAAATCCCATTTACCATCGGGTTTCTCACTTCCCCTCCAGCAGACAATCCCAGCCCTCAGCAGAGTTAATATATTTTTGGAAGAAGAGGGGGGGGAAAAAAAAAAAAACAACCCTTCTCAGAAAAGAGCCTCTTTCAGCTAATAATGAAGTGAATATTATATTAAGAGTGAAAACATATTCAGGGTAACTTACAGAGGGAGACAGAAAACCTTTTCATAACATCCTGGCCACAAACACAACTGCCAATTAAACCGGCTTCGTGCGCCGGCCGTGCCAACACAAACGAGGGGGCAGGGGAGCGGAGAGCGCCGAGCCGGAGCGCTCGCTGCCCACCCGGGCTCGGCCGTGGCTGGTGGCACCGAGGGGGTTCCACTCCAATGAGTTTCAGAGTCACTGAAATCAAAAGGTGTGAGTGTCCCATCCCGGGCTGTCCCTTCGTGAGGCAACAACAAGGGGCTCCGGCGCCAGGGGGTCCTTGCTCCCTGCCCGTGGTGACTGATTCTGCCTCTCCTCCGGTTGGCAGCAGGGCCCTGCCAGCAGCAGAGGGGATGGGGGTGGCAGGAGTCCCCCAGCACCAGCAGGATTGCTCCCAGCTGCAGTGCTGAGATGATGGGACCAGCCCAGGCTTGGCTGCCCCAGGCAGCACAGGGAAGTTTAGAAGAGTGGAAGCTGCATCTCCCACCCCAGCACCCAGTGCTGGGGCTGAGCCTTCACTGTAAGAGGAGGGGCCAAAACCATGAGCTTGCCCAGAGCAGTGGTGGCTGCCCCATCCCTGGAGGTGTTCAAGGCCAGGTTGGATGGGGCTTTGAGCCCCCTGGTCCAGTGGGAGGTGTCCCTGCCCATGGCAGGGGAGTCAACTGGATGGGCTTTGAAGTCCCTTCCGACCCAAATCATTTCATGATTCTATGATTCCAGCTGCTGGGCTGAGGGTACCCAGCTCCTCAGGTTTTGGTTGAACACCCACGTGGGGAAAACATCACCTGAGATCAGATAATACTTGAATTGAGCAAACGCTCGGCAGAGCTCAGGAGTTGCAAGGTGACATTTGATAAACCCAAACTGGAAAAACAAGACCACTTCTGAGCTGTAACCAAACTTTGGAAGAGTTTCTCCAGGGAACACAGTGGAGATGTTTGTCAAACCATTACATGGGGAAGGAGGGCAGGGGGTCCTGGCCAAAATTAAAAAATGCCAGTAGTAAATTTCTCACAGGCCCCACACTTTGTGATTAGCAATCAGAAAATGTGCTTCCCTGGAGAGATCTGTGTCTGTTTTGCTCAAGGACTTGTATTTCTGTTTTAATGCCAAGTCAAGAGCCAAACACATCTTTGATTTTGCCCAGAGGCTGAAAAGTTTGTTTCTTCCTTAAACAATAATAATCATGGAATGGCTTGGGTCAGAAGGGACCTCAAAGCCCATCCAGTTCTACCCCCCTGCCACAGGCAGGGACACCTCCCACTGGATCAGGGGGCTCAAAGCCCCATCCAACCTGGCCTGGAACACCTCCAGGGATGGGGCAGCCACCACTGCTCTGGGCAACCTGGGCCAGGGCCTCCCCACCCTCACAGCAAAATATTTCTCATCTCAATCTCCCCTCTTGCAGCTCAAAACCATTCCCTTTGTCCTATCCCTGCACTCCCTGATCAAGAGCCCCTCCCCAGCTTTCCTGGAGCCCCTTTCAGTCCTGGGAGGCTGCTCTAAGGTCTCCCCTGGATCCTTCTCTTCTCCAGGCTGAACAACCCCAACTCTCTCAGCCTGTCCTCATACAGGAGATGCTCCAGCCCTGTGATCATCTCTGTGGCCTCCTCTGGACTGGCTCCAACAGCTCCAGCTCCTTCCAGGACTGGACACAAGGCTCCAGGTGAGGTCTCACCAGAGGGAGAAAAAAATAGTGAAAGCACTTTTTGGTCATTATTTGGTAAAGAAAAATGGTAAAACTCACTTCAGCAAAGTCCTGTTAACCCTGGAAAGCCTCTCCCAGACCAGTACATGAGCCATCAACCTGAGACAGGTCAAACACGAGCCACAGGGCTGGGCAACAGCTCAGGGAAGGGTGGATGCCCCTGCTGCAGGCACCGCTGGCAGCTGACGATGACCTCCTGAGGTGCAGGAAGCTCCTCGTCGCCCACCGCCAGCCATCCCACCCATGTGTGTTTCTCCATTTCAGATCTTGCAGGTGAATCCCCCCCTCCCTCTCCAGGAGTTGTGTCCCTACACTTTGGGGAGCAGAAGGTCCTGCCTTCGCAAGGTCATTGGTGAGCACGGGTGAGCCAAGTTTCCATTTGCAGACCCAGCTGCCCGTGCTCGCCCAACCCAGGCGCCCAAAGGCTGTTGGGGAAATGCCAGCGTGCCCCACGTCAGGCTGTGGAAACCTCCAAAAAGGCATGGCTGCTCCTGCTGCAAAACTTGGCCACGTTTAAAGTCTTCAGCCCTACCTTATCCAAACACATAAAGTTCTCACGTCTTGTAGGGAAGAGGCATCGGCTCCCGAGCAAAGGAGGTTATGGGAACAGTTTGTACACAAAAAGACCAATATCCAGATTTAAAGCCCCCCAGAAATGAACCCCTGAGCTGCTAACATTGTGAGGGAAGCATTGCCATCTAGTGTCGATCCTAAAAAGGGCTTGGCCAGACATCCCCAGGCCTGACAGTGACAGTCTGGACACCCCCTGCTTCCAGCACAGGAAGGAGCGAGTCCAGAGGAGGCCACAGAGATGATCCAAGGGCTGGAGCACCTCATGTACGAGGACAGGTTGAGAGAGTTGGGTTGTCCAGCCTGGAGAGAGATCCAAGGAGACCTTAGAGCAACCTCCCAGTACTGAAAGGGGCTCCAGGAAAGCTGGGGAGGGGCTCTTGATCAGGGAGGGCAGGGATGGGATGAGGGGGAATGGTTTTGAGCTGAAAGAGGGGAGACTGAGGTGAGATCTTGTGGAGAAATGTTTTGCTGTGAGGGTGGGGAGGCCCTGGCCCAGGCTGCCCAGAGCAGTGGTGGCTGCCCCATCCCTGGAGGTGTTCAAGGCCAGGTTGGATGGGGCTTGGAGCCCCCTGATCCAGTGGGAGGTGTTTCTTCCCATGGCAGGGGGTGGAACCGGGTGGGCTTTGAGGTCCCTTCCAACCCAAAGCATTCCATGATTCTACGATTCTAAAAGAGGGCCAAGTGGAGGTTGCAATGGAAATCATTGCACAACAGCAGCACCCTGGTAAGCAGATTAGGGACATGGCTGAAGAACCCTGCAACTGCTCCTCTGAGCAGATGACAGTCTCACAGCATGTTTCATGTAAATGAGAGATGCTCAAGGAGGAACCAGGTCAAGGAGGAGGATGCTGGTACGAGATGGTTTCTCAAGAGCAAGAAGTGAGCCAGCCTTGGCTAGGAACCATAAGGAAGAGGACTGTGACCTGAACATGGACTAATCTGGGGCCTGGGAAGAGAATAAATGCAAGACAACGTTTCCCAGCACTGATGAACTCTGTCCTGTACCTGTGACAGGGGGACAGTGAGGAAGCCGTGGCTGTGGAAGGCCAAACCCATGAAACCAGACCTTGGAGAAGCAAGAGCCCAGGCCTGTGACCTGTTCATCAGAGGGAGCAGTGGGAGTCGCCAGCCCAGCTGAGTTGAAGGCCTCTCCACCAGCCTTCCAGGCAGCACTCGCTTTGCAGGAGCATCACCACCACGTGCTGCTCATCAGGACAAAGCGTGCCACCAAGGGAACCAGTACCACAGAACTCCACTTCTCCCCTTCTGACTCTGAATCTCTGGAAAAAAAAAGCAAATCTGGGAAAAAAAAACTGATCACCAGTTTGTTCTTAGGGTTTTGTCATCTGTTCCCAAACCCTGCGCTCCCTTTAGGTCTCTTTTCTTCAAGGTAAGCAGCACAGCAGGATGTGACCTCCTCCTGGAGACTGAGCCATCGTCTCTCTGGAGCACAGAGGACCAGAAGAAGCAGACAAGCAGCAGGGTCCAGAACTGCACTCGCAAGGTGCTGCCAGCCCAAAGCTTTCCCAACAGCTCCCCCACCTCTCCTTTCTCCGGGATGTCCTACCGAGAGGGCATTTTATTTTAGGACACCATCAGACCCTGGTGGTACAGAATCCAAAAGCCATAAAGATGCTGGCAGAACAAGAACACTTCAGACATTTCTCTCCTGGCAAGGGGCCACCTTGGATCGTGCAGTGACCACAGGGAACCCTCCCTGCCCAGCAAGTCAACAAGGCACTGAATCGTGTTTAGAAGATGTTTCTCCATCCTGGTCAAACACGGGCAGGACAAATATCATGAAAACATTAACCCATCGTTTCATCTTACCAGGTTCCTCCTCCTCCACAGCTTTGTGCCAGTTTTGCATTTACCTGCTACTCACTAAGAAGCATTTGATTTTGTGTTTATTAAGCCTCAGCCACACCGCAGAGGCGTAGGCTCAGATCAAAGTTAGAGGAGTCAGCAATATCTGTAGGAGACAAACTCAGTATTCTTAAGCAATGTGAAATCTAGCATCAACATCCACTGGAAGATCCAGCCAAAACAAAGAGCACAACACACTGTTGCCCAAGAAGGGAGCTCTACAGCAACAAACCATTTCCAAATTCCAGCTCCTTATACCAAGAGAGACATCAATCACTCTTGCACAATACACTGGCACAAGTCCTGCCAGCGTCACTTTACAGGTTGGTTTATTGTCTCAGAACAAAAACACCAAACAATTTTTTAAAGAACAAACTGTATAAACAATACCCAACTTCATTACATCCTACTCCCACTTACAGGTTCCCTAAAAGCAGCCTTGAACCTGCAAGAGGCAGGATGTTGGGAAGTATTCTTCAAAGAACTGAAGGGGCGAAGAGAGGTAACGCCTTCCGCTCTCCTAGTGACCTCATTCTTCTGGAAACAGGCTCAGAATATGGCAAACAAACCAACTGCAGGAAAATCAGGTTGTGGCTAAACACAGAACTCCCACTCCACACTCCCAAAACAAAACAGTGCTCGTGCCCCTTTTCCCAAAACAAATGTGAGATCTCCGTGTGTCCAGAGCCAGGGCTCCTTCCTCTCCAAAATCCACTCTTCTGGCCAGCTGGGGAGGTCCTAGGGTAACAAAGCAGCTCAGTCAGTGTCCCACAGGGATCAGCTCCACCTTGTATTCTATTTTAGCACATGACTACAGCAGCCCCGGAAGAAACACCTGGAATTTTGTGGATTAGCATAACCCGAACAGGTACAGTGAAATCCCCTCACACAGGACCTGGAGGAAACTGAGGATTAAGTGACAAGAACTCAAAAAGAGCCAATTTACCTCAGGGAAACCCCAAGAAAGCCCTGCTGGCCTCTTCTCTTCCTCTAAAGCCTCATCGCTTCCCATCACTTGTGCTGTTCCCTTTTCTGGGAAAGCCTGTGCTTGGATATTTACTCTTTGCCTTTGGGACATGGTCCTGTGTCTCCTAGAAGACTCACCTTTCTCCTCATCTGACATTTCGATTGTTCCCCACCATATTCCCTCCCTCCCTCCCATCTTCCCCTTGCTGCTCGTAGGGCAAGGCCCCCGTGAGGACCCCAGAGCACACCCAGCACCCTGCTCTTCCTCAGCCTGCCCTGCCCCACCACTCTCTCTCACAGCTGGGTCCTCAGCAGTCTTGCAGTCCTGGCACACACTGAGAAGGCGACAGATTCACACCCAGTGAAGCCTCTTTCTCCCACCTGCAGCCCCCACCCCAACCCTCCTCCTCTTTGGGGTCACAAGAGCTTCACTAGAAGGAAACCAGTTCTGAGGCGTGGGGTCAGTCTGCCTAGATTACTGTTTGTAAGCTGTGATTTAATTCTTCCCACCTCTGTTTCCAAGGGAAACCTCTTGGCTCCTTCATCAGGACTTGGATCCTCTGCCTCACCTACACAGCTACACTGACCTTGCTGCTCAAAGCTCGCCCACTCCCTCAGCTCCTCCACCTGCAGGCAGGACCAGCACCGTCTCATCCCTGGTCCTCACAGGCTGTTTGAGTTGGTTTTCAAGTGCTGGTCTAACACTGCAAGATCTCTTTGGGGTCACAAGAACTTCACTAGAAGGAAACCAGTATCCAGGTGCAGGGTCAGTTTTCCTTGGCTATAAAGCAGAACTGTTTGTAAGCTGTGATTTATTTCCCCCCCCCTCTACTTAGAACCATGGAATGGTTTGAGTTAGAAGGGACCTCAAAGCCCATCCAGTTCCACCTCTTGCCATGGGCAGGGACACCTCCCACTGGATCAGGGGGCTCAAAGCCTCATCCAACCTGGCCTTGAACACCTCCAGGGATGGGGCAGCCACCACTGCTCTGGGTGACCTGGGCCAGGGCCCCCCCACCCTCAGTGTGAAGAATTTCTTCCTAATGTCCAATCAGAATCTTCCCCTTCCAATTTAAAGCTCTTCCCCCGTGTCTTATCACTACAGATCCTTCTAAAGCCCCTCCCCAGCTTCCCTGTAGGCTCCTTCAGGTACTGGGAGGTTGCTCTAAGGTCTCCCTGGAGCCTTTTCTTCTCCAGGCTGAACCACCCCAGCCCCAGCCCTCAGATTGTCTTCACATCCTCCTCTGGACCCATTCCAATATTTCAAAGGGGAGTCTCTCGGGTCCCTGATCAGACCTGTGGTGCACGTGAGCACAATGGGGAAGCATCAGGGATAAAACACACTCAAGAGTGCAGACTGACACTGCTTTCTCATGTGCCTGGTAACAGATTTCAAGACCCTGCTGCTCATGCTGTTGCTGCAACCAGCACCTCTGCAATCCCTGTGGAAAACACTGACACAGGGGGCACTTCCCTAATTTTTCAGGGTGCAGATGGTACCAGAATGCTGCTGAACAGCCTTGTCCCTCATCATCCAGAGGACAAACAGCAGAGGGAAAATAAAAAAATCAGAAATATCCTTGGAAACCTTTCCACAAGATAACCCACTATCTGCCTCTGACAGAAGTCCTTGAGGTCAAAGGAGGTTCAAAAGACGTCCAGGTCTTCTCTCAGCTCAGGAATACCAGGAGCCCAAACCAATTCCTGACTCTCAGCAGTCGCTGCCGCTTGCTCAGCCGAGCGGCACGAGTTCTGCAAATGGAAATCAAACTACTGGTAGCACACTGGGGAAGCCTCCTCCTTGGAGGGCATCAACTTAGAGACTGCTAAGCAGAAGGCAAAAAAAGCAGCAATTGTGAGCAAAACAGTTGCTTTACAGACTAAAGGATGAGATGAAGTGTCACACGATGCTCAAAATCCACACCTCATTCATTAGGTATCCTTGAAATGCACCACATGCTCAGAGGATAATTAGGGCTGCAAGGAACATCAGTTGGTCTCTAGTCAGACCTCCTGCTCAGAGCAGGGTTAGCTAGGAGGCCGACCAGATTACTCATCCTCCTCTGATGACCCTGAAGCCGCTGGCTTTCAGTCATTTTGTATGCTCAGAGCCCCAGGAAACCTGTGACTCAAATCCCACCCTGCCAGAAAACTGTGAGTCTGAATGAGGACAGTGAGCCTTGCTCAGGGGCTGCCCCTGATTCACAGACTGGGATAATAAAAGCATAAAACAGTCGAGCAGCTTTCAAGATTGCCAGAAACACACAATGAAAGACTTAAAGCTTAGCACAACCCAGGATTCCTGGTAACAAGTCACTGTCGTGGCTCCCCCAGACTCACAAATCCCATGTTCATGGGCCACCTTGTATTGCCAAGCCAGCTCCAGGCTGGCAGCACGCTCTGGTGCCCACCCTGACCAGGAGAAGGGGGAGAGGAGGTTTCTAGAGAACTACTGAAGGACACCTGAGCTGATCTCTGCCCTTTGAAAACAAATCAGAGGTAGAAATGCTTAAATCATTTCTTCAGTTCACAGCACAACATGCCAGCAACTCAAACAAGGAAAGAAAGGTTTCTACAGTAGAAAAAAAATCACTACACTTGTGTTCTACAGCTTCGAGAGGAGCAGCTTTGCTCCTGTTAAAATGCAGCTGACTTCTACTCTGCTACTTGTCAGTCTAATATTATCCCCACACAGTTCTTCCTTTCATGTGTCCCCGATTGCCACACTTAAAAGGTAAATCATCTGATGCTTCCACTGGCTGTTGGTTGTGGTTTGGGGTGTCCAGCTGGGTATAAAACCTACAGCTACTGAGACTTCTTGTGCACCATAAAAACAAAGGATCAAACTGCGAGTCTTCTGCTTTCGTGGCTGCTATTTGAAGTAATAAAGCCTTTACAAGGAGCTAATTAAAAAAATATTCAAACTGAAACCCTAAAGCCATTCCAAGGAGTGTTTGATCAGTTCATCTCTTTCATTTCCACCTAATGGCTACACAATCAAAAGAGAAGTGGAGGGGAAACACACGGCCCTGAAGACACAGAGAGCTGGATCGCGTTCAAAGCATTTGCTGCTCCTGCACGTAGGAGAACAGTGCACCCCAACCAGGCCTCTGCTCCAATATTTGTTTCCTTCCCTTAACAGCAGGTTGGCAGCAACTCAGCCACGAAATCCAGCAAGGCACAGGCTCACTTTGAAGTTCAGGCAGAAGCCTGTTGGTACCAGCTATTTTAATTCACGCCTCGGAAGGACACGGCAGCCGATCACCAATTTGCAGTAAGCAACCTGCCAGGTCGCAGGTCATTTATAATCAGTCACCTCTCCTCTGCATTAAAGCCATAATTAAACAGTTTACATTTAACTAAGGCTTTACAATTTGCTTTCTTACCTAAAGCACAGTCGTTGCCTCTTCCCCAGCTCCCCCTTTCCTGCCTCCACCTCTCGCAGGGCTGTAGAGAAGCGTCAGCACCAAACACAGCAGATAAAAATTCTCCTCAAAGCACGAGGCAACTGGAAAGTGAGCAGCGTGCACTCCACGCACAGCTCCTGCCAGCTCAGCCCTCATCACCCCCTTGCTTTGAAGCTGCAGCTCCACACAGCATCTCACTGAGATAACCCTCAGTGAGAGGAGCTCCTCCAGAGAAGCAATCGAGTCATCAGCTTCGTGAGGGCTGGAAGGCTTTGAGATCCCAGAGAAGGGCCTTGCAAGAGCTTTCAGCAAAATGTTGTCTGTTAGGGGAGGCAGAAAGCCCTCTTTTCAACACTTCTGTTCAAATCTAAATAGGATTCCCCCTGACTGTGGGGAAGAAAGGAAGGAAAGGTTTGACTCATCGGCCAGCAGGATGAGGTACACCTCACAGCACAGCTCGGGGACACTGTTACACCAGACAGTTGGAGCACAAAAAAAGCTAAAACCTTCTTGAACAGCAATTGTCTGAGCAGTACTCAAGCCCTGACACATCTAAAAGGAACTGCCACTCTGGAATGACAGCCTGGAGGAAAACCACGGCTACCAGGAGGTGCACAAGCTCCTTTGAAAGGCACCACGTGAGGTTCCCAACAGGCTGCAAGGCCAGAAGAAAGCCCAGCCGCAGCCAGGGCACTCTCAGCCAGCTGATAACGCGATGTGCTGGGCAATCCACCCCGAGACAAGGAAAAGAAACAGCTCTTTACAACTCCAGGCTATCACAGCTTTATCTGCACAATTACTGGAGGGAACGTGCCCGTATCGCCCGCCCCAGGCAGGCTGTCTGAGCACACCCTGCCTTCAGAAAGTTACCTAATTCAGGTACCACTTATCTGCTCGGTATTAAAGCGGTTATGCAGTCAGCTACACCCTCATTTCTCTCTCTAACATGTGGTTTGGGGTTGTCCAGCCATTCATGCTTCAAGGGGACTCACTTTTATGGTCAAGCCCATCAAGTGCAGCAGCAGATGAGCACACAGATGCTCTTTGCTGTCTGCAGGCTTGAGCAGGCTCCGAGTGCCCCACCACGTTGCACCCCAGGTCCACATTCACAGAGGGAGGTGCAAGAGCAGTCATGCTGCTCCTCATTTGTATAACCAAGCCACCTGAGCTTCCATCACCAGTAGAAAGGCTATGCTTAGACACTTTCTTCTCAAGAGGTTGGGTTTTTTTTTCCCTTTGCAAGTCATTCTGTTGCAATCCTCAGCTCTGCAAACGATCCACGACGAGTTCCAAGCAGTGCCTGTTCACTAAACTGCTCAGTAGCAGGATGAACTCTCCAGAGACCTTTAACAAGTCTTGAATCCAAAGACTCTGAATGCAGATGACATGTGCTAACATCCTGAACCTGAGGTGATGGAAGGATCTGCTCAAGCCTGCTCAGATCTCTGGTAGGACAAGGATACTCAAAACAAAAGGGAAAACTGGAAAGCTGAGCTTGTTCCCAAGCATCTCTAAAACAAGTCCCTTAACTCAGCACTCAGACAAAGCAACAGAACAGCTCGTTCAGAGAGCAAGAGGTCTCACAAGAGGGACAATTATGGGAAGGTGAAAGAAGGGATGAACTCTTCAACACACACTTCTGGCTCAGAAAGCACTTCATGCAGCAAGTCTGGGCTGAAACCGACCCTTACAGCAGCTCCCAGCCCTTCAAGAGCTCAGATAACATTCATGTCAATAATGCTGGGCATTCTGGCAAATCAACAGGTCCCTGATAACACCGGGTGGGCAGTGGGAGAGGCACAGCAAGGTCAAGTCTGCCCCACTGGACACAGCTCTGCAGCTGTGCAAACCGACTCACCGCAGCGCCAAGAGCAAAAAGCCTTTCTGAAAGCAGCACCCCCCAGCCCTGAAGGCTTTGGGGGCATCTCCTGCCCCTTGGTGCTGCCGACCACAAACACTGTCTCTCTGCCAAGCACTGCTGCCACCGTGCCAGAGCCAGCAATCCCTGCCCCGTAGCTGTTCCAGGAGCGACGCAGCCCCAGTCCCCTGCCAGCTGCCCTGGGTCACTGCTGAAGGAAAAGGGCACCCCACGGCAGGGCTGCGTGTGGTGGTGATGCTTGGCAGCTCACAGGCAGAGGAACATCTCCCAAACCCACACTGAACACTTCTGAGGGCACTTGGCACTTATTTTCAATCTCAGCTGTCTCTGTACCATCACAGCTACCACAATGCCCAGTCAGAGCATTTCACCCACTTCCCAAGAGTGCCAGTGTTTCACCACTCGATCTGCTGGAGTAGAAAGCCAGCAGGTCTCACAGCAGCTGACCTGCACCCTTTCCTCATCAGGTGAGCATCTCACCTGAAGCCCAGGGTATCAGGTCATTAAACACTTGCAGTTTCATTAGAGCAATGACTGTGGAATAAGCAAAAAAAAAAACCCCATAGAAGATCCTCCCCAAAAAATCAGCCACCAGGGCGTGCTTTGCAACACCATCACCCCAAGGGATTTTTCTTCCCGACTTTGTGTTGAAGTTACCTCCTGCTGTGCTCCAGCTCCTCTCTGCTCTGGATGCCTGGGGGCTCCAACACCTCATCCCAGCGCCCTCAGGGCAGGGTTGGGCTGAAGCAGAGGGACAAAGGGATTTAATGATGGAGCTGTCTGCTGGGAATGAGACAACACTCAAATAAGCAAGCAGGGAAACCACCCTTCACTCTTTGGAGGTGGCAGCATCTTTCAAGCCAAAGAAGGTATCTGAATCTTCCCAAGGGCACGGTTCCAGCTCTCTATACTCCACCCTCCTTCAAGAAACTGGGCCAGGAGCAAGCACACAGCACTACAGCACAGAAAAGGGCCTTTGGTTTGCTGTGTAAGGCACAATCTTTTAACCCCCCCTAGATTTAAGAGAAATAGAACCACAGAAGTCATAGAAACATTAAGGTTGGAAAATTCCTCTAAGCTCATCCAGTCCAACCTTCAGCCCAGCCCCACTATGCCTGCTAAACCATGGCCCCAAGTACCACATCTACAAGTGTTTTGAATCTGTCCCAGGGTTGGAGAATCCACCACTGCCCTGGGAAGCCTCTGCCAGGGCTTCACCACTCTCAGTAAAGCCATTTTCGCAGTATCCAATCTGAACCACCCCTGGCACAACTTGAGGCCATTTCCTCTCATCCCATCCCTTGTTCCTAGGGAGAAGAGCCCAGCACCCACCTCACCACAACCTCCTTTCCAGGAGCTGCAGAGAGTGATGAAGTCTCCCCTCAGCCTCCTCTTCTCCAGGCTGAACAGCCCCAGGTCCCTCAGGTGCTTCCACAACCCCTGTTCTCCAGCCCCTTCCCCAGCTCTGTTCCCTTCTCCAGACACACTCCAGCCCCTCAAGGTCCTTCTTGGAGTGAGGGGCCCAAAACTGACCCCAGGATTCGAGGTTTAGCCTCACCAGTGCCCAGTGCAGGGGGAGGAACCCTTCCCTGCTCCTGCTGCCACCCCAGGGCTGATCCAAGCCATTGACAAAGACATCAAATGCCTTTCTTCTATTTGTTCAGAGAGAAAAGCTGGAGCACCCCAGGTCAGCAGAACCGGTGGCCAGGAACACCAGTTGTGTTGGCCAGAGCATGAGGAGAGCTTCCACCACCACCTGTAATGCCATGAGGGCCAAAAGCAGCACGGGAGACTCTGTGTCCCAGCTGCCAGCACAACCAAGTTGCAACCTGATCCCCAGCACCCAAATCACAGGCACCTGCACAGGCTCCTGTCCAGATTCAAAGCTCTGGTCACTCACAGCTCAGGTGTAGGTTTATCCAGTTCACCCTTCTACCCATCAAGGTAACAAAGCCTTTTACTTACGCTTCACAGAGCTCATCACAACTGAACTACCAGGGGTGGAGAAAGGAGGCTTTAAAAATTGTTCTTCAGAAGAAAACCTTAAAACAACCCTACACATCTCTGCCGCTGGGAGCAAAGGTCAGCAGCTCTGAATGCACTGCAAACTAAAGCTTTCTTCATACAGAAATTCACACCTTCTACACAATCCATTCTCTTTAAACCCTACCTGCACAATAAACCACGTGTTATCAAGGGAATGAAGAGCCCAGTACCTTGCAAACTCTCTATAGAATCATGGAATGGTTTGGGTTGAGGGGACCTTAAAACCCATCCAGTTCCACCCCCCCGCCATGGGCAGGGACACCTCCCACTGGATCAGGGGGATCAAGGCCCCATCCAACCTGGCCTTGAACACCTCCAGGGATGGGGCAGCCACCACTGCTCTGGGCAACCTGGGCCAGGGCCTCCCCACCCTCACTGTGAAGAATTTCTTCCCTATGTCTGAATTAAATAATTCCCTTCCAGTTTAAAGCCATTCCCCCTTGTCCTACCACTCCAGGCCCTTGTAAAAAGCTCCTCCCCAGCTTTCCTGGAGCCCCTTTCAGTCCTGGGAGGTTGCTCTTAAGGTCTCCCTGGAGCCTTCTCTTCTCCAGGCTGAACAACCCCAACTCTCTCAGCCTGTCCTCATACAGGAGGTGCTCCAGCCCTTGGATCATCTCCATGGCCTCCTCTGGACTTGCTCCAACAGGTCCATGTACTTCTCATGCTGGAGTCTCCAGAACTGGACACAGGGCTCCAGGTGGGGTCTCCCAAGAGCAGAGCAGAGGGGCAGAATCCCCTCCCTCCCCTCTGGTCCCACTGCTCTGGATGCAGCCCAGGACACCCTTGGTTTCTGGGTTGAGAGTGCCTGTTGTCAGATCACGTTGAGCCTCTCATCAATCAGCACCCAAGCCCTCAAGGCTGCTCTCAACCACATCATCCCCCAGCCAACAGCTGGACAACAGAGTTCAACAAGAACCATTATTCATCTGCTTGAAGGGAGGCTCTGCAGAGGGGCCTGGCCAGGCTGGATCCATGGGCTGAGACCAACAGGACGAGGGTCAACAAGACCAAGTGCTGAGTTCTGCACCTGGGACACAACAGCCCCAGGCAGTGTTACAGGCTTGGGGAAGAGTGGCTGGAGAATGCCTGGAGGAGAAGGACCAGGGGGTGTTGGTTGGCAGAGGCTGAACATGAGCCAGCAGTGGCCCAGGGGGCCAAGAGGGCCAATGGCATCTTGGCTGTGTCAGACACAGCGTGGGCAGCAGGAGCAGGGCAGGGATTGTGCCTCTGTACTGGGCACTGGTGAGGCCACACCTCGAGTGCTGGGGTCAGTTCTGGGCACCTCACTACAAGAAGGACATTGAGGGGTTGGAGAGCATCCAGAGAAGGGAACGAGGCTGGTGAGGGGGCTGGAGAACAAGTGCTGAGAGGAGAGACTGAGGGAACTGGGGTTGTTCAGCCTGGAGGAGGCTGAGGGGAGACCTCATCACTGTCCACGGCTGCCTGAAAGGAGGCTGTGGCAGAGCGAGTGCTGCTCTCTGCTCCCAAGTGACAGGACGAGAGGAAATGGCCTCAAGTTGTGCCAGGGGAGGTTTAGATTGGACATATGGAAAAAAATCTACACTGAGAAGGTTCTCAGGCTCTGGCAGAGGCAGCCCAGGGCTGTGGTGGAGTCACCATCCCTGGAGGGATTTAAAAGATGGGCGGACACGTTGCACAGGGACGGTTGGACTCGTTCTCAAATGTCTTTTCTAACCAAAAGATTCTATGATCAAGCACATTCAGACAGTTTTCTGTAACTGCTGTGATCCCACTGGATCATTAAACAGGAGCTACAGGCAGTGTCCACAGGCCACCCACCCATGCAAGGCCTAAGGCAGAGGGCACAGAGCCAGCGTGGCCCAGTACAGCCTGTGCCCTGCGCTGAACTGGTACAAAGGTGCCAGCCAACAACAAAGAATGGTCTGCCTCAATTAGCAGCTCTGACTAATTAGCAGTGCCTTTGAAAGAGAGCAGGAACTCCAGTTGGAACTGCTTTGCTCCTCTCTGCATACATAATGAAGTTTTTAAGCAAGATGCAGCAGCAAACCACCCTTCAGCCAGCACGAGGCCCTGCAAGAACCTCCCCCTGCAAGGGATCCTCCTGGCAATGACTGAACAGAGCCTTGTGCAGGTCTCAATGACTCACATTTGTCTGGAAGACTTCGGTTATTTTTACTGCTGCAACTAAAATAAGCATCAAAAAGGTTTTAATTCTTTCTGACTGACAAGTATCCACCAAAAAGCTCCAGGAAAGCACTGAACACGTGCATCAGTAGGAGTCAAGGGTCAGAGGAGAAACTCAACCCAACCTCTCAGCGTGCCTCCAGTGAAGGCTTCTCTCTTTCCCTTTCCCCTCACATTTCTCAGTCTCCATGAACTGAGGATGCTGTTTTCCTCACAAAAATCACTTTGTGTCAGCACCTTTTCAAGCCTCTTTTGGGAAACAAAAGGCCAGGCAACCTCACCAGTGGAGGATCCACCTGGTGACCCAGCACATCCCCACGTTCACTCAGAGCCCATCACGAAGCTGAGGCACAAGAGGCACCAGGTGGCCACCACGACGTGCTACTGTCAGACACCAGACCCAAGCCCTGCAGGAATTCTGCAAGTGGAGAAACAAAGCCTCCTTGCCAAGTCCAGAGCCCTGGACTTCCTTCACATGCTGGTAAGACCACTCCTCAGCCTTAAATCCTCTTTCACAGCTCCTTGCCAGGGGTTTGGTGCCTGCTAACAGATGGGAACTGTCTCATCCTGGGGCCTACAGGAAAGCTGGGGAGGGGCTTTCTACAAGGGCTTGTAGAGGCAGGAGGACGGGGAACAGATTTAAACTGGAAGGTTAGACATTAGGAAGGAATTCTCCACAGTGAGGGTGGGGAGGCCCTGGCCCAGGTTGCCCAGAGAAGCTGTGGCTGCCCCATCCCTGGAGGTGTTCAAGGCCAGGATGGATGGGGCTTTGATTCCCCTGATCCAGTGGGAGGTGTCCCTGCCCATGGCAGGGGGATGGAACTTTGAGGTCCCTTCCAACTCAAACCATTCCATGATTCTATGATTCATCCTGAGTCCAGGGCAGAAGAATTTGTGCTCCAAGGTAGCAGAGCAACATGCCCAGCTCTGACCGGGACACAGGGTTGGTGGGAGGCATGAAAATTCCAGCAGGGAGGCCCAGCCAGCCAGGAGAGGTTTGTGTTGCTTTGGGAAGCTACTGTTTAATCAAACCTCTTCCTCAATTCCTACCTTAGGTTCTTCTCAAGCACAAACAAAAGAGGCAGCTTTAAAACACCAACCCCACAGCCTGCGCTCACACTGCTACCGACGGCAAAGCTGCCAATAGTTACTTCCTACCAGCAGAAGGGGTCCTGCCTGTACTGCAGGACAGAGAACAGCAGCAAACCCTGACTGTCTGGAGCTGGTGATGCTTTCTGACACAAAGCTGCTGTCGTTTCCCACAACTCCTTCCCTAGGGTTTACCCTGAGGCAAGAGACCAGCGAGGATTTCCAATCCCCCTTGCACCCCCCAAAGGTTTTGACAAAAAAAAACCCAGGATGATCAAAGAGCCTTTGTGCACTTTGAGGCCTGTCAATTTTGCAGGAAGATTTAAGGTTTAAAGAGCCCTAAACAGCTATTTGAATTTTTCTATACAAACAGAGTGGGTTTTTAAAAAATATTTAAAAAATCCCAGAAATAAAATATTCAGATTTTTCCAAAGCGAGGCATTCCAACAGCTCCAGACAGGAGCGCTGGAGGGAGGAGGAAATCCAGCTCTTGAGTCTGACAGGAACTAATTTTATTTTGTTTCTTTTAATTGGCAGTGAAACAAGACTACACAGCTATTTCTGCCCCTGGCTTTGACAAGGAATAGCTGGGATGAAGCAGCACAGGAAGCAACAAAACCAAACTTACCCAAGTGCTGCCAGTTTCAGGTTCCTGTCCCACGACAGCGTGCCTCGTCGGAAAGATTCCCCATCCCACCAGCCTGCCCCTTTCCCCTTCCTCAGTCCCATCACCCTACATTTTGCCTCCAAAATTCTCCTGTGCAGATCAGCAGGTTCCTCACCCGAGTTCAGACATGACAGAGGTTTTGGGAGACCTCAGCCTGTTTCACAACTTGATTACCTTTATTTCTGGTCAGATAGAAGAAGCGTTGAGAGAGGCAAATATTCGGCAGCACATTTCTTTCTCCTTGTCCTTGTAGTCCTTGTAGCAGCTGCAAGACAGAGCACAGCACAGCACAGAATCAGAGGGTTAGATTGGACATCAAGAAAAAATGTTTTCACTGAAAAGGTTCTCAGGCCCTGGCAGAGGCTGCCCAGGGCTGTGGTGGAGTCACCATCCCCAAAGGGGTTTAAAAGGTGGTTGGATGAGGTGCTCAGGGATGTGGTTTTGTAGTGGACAGGTACAGTTGGACTCAATGATCTCAAAGGTCTTTTTCAAGCAAACAATTTTATGATTATTAATTCAGAACATTCTCAGCTTGAGCTCTGGGCTGCTGCATTTCATTGGTTTTGAGGCATTTCAGCAGCCCCTGCCTCCCTGCCATCACCCTGAGCCACCCACTCACAGCTAACACACAACTCTGAGGGAATTCAGAGAGAAAGACAGTTGGCTTCTCACCCACCACTCGTAACCACTGTGGCTGCAAAGTGCTTCCATCTGCTCTCTACAGGCTAAAAGAAGTCACCTGTATTTTCCCAAGCCACTTACTCACCCCATAGTTTGGTGTTTTGGTTTTTTTTTAAACTTGTTAAACCATTTTGGAGTGGGTGTTCCAGCCTAAGCGCTCTCTCTCTCTCCTCCAGGGATGGAAAGGAGTTCTCTCACCTTGCCAGCTTTTTCAGCTCATTGGTAATATCCAGGTTAAATGGTTCAACGTGCTGAGCTCTGACCAGGAAATCCCGGGCTCTTTCGTATTCCGTCATGCAGAGACACGCCTGCCATGGAGAGCAGACAGACACAGCCCACGCTGAACACAGACCCAGTGCCCTCCTTCAGGACTGAAACGTGCAGCCACCAACATTTCTGAGATCCAGGTAGCTCAGGAATCCCCCCCAAGGAAAGATGCACATGACAGATTTACTGAAAGGCAGATTTTCCAGAAGGTCAGCTACACAAAAACCACCTTAACTGCAGCTCAGGAGGCCTACAACAGAGCTGAGGGGTTCTCCTCAGTTCATTCCAGGCTCTCTCCACACCCAGACTGGGGTGTTCCTTGATGTGGCTACCAGAGGAATTCATTTTTGCCCACCTGGCCACACCTGAACAGTGCTTTGGCATTTCTCTGGTTGATATCCAAGGCCTTCTCCCCATATGCCAAAGCCTGGGCAGGATGTTCCAGCTTCAGGTAAGTCAGCGAGAGATTCAGGAGCACCAGTAACCTGGAATCACTGAGCTGACGCTGCTCCACCTCACTGGAAGGGGTGCGGCCAAGGATGGAGAGTGCCTGAGCAGGCAGGAAAAAAGAATTAGTGCACAACAAATCGGTTCTGGAAACTGAGAAATTGCATCTCACCAGTCAGCTACACCCATGTTTTCAGTTAAACACAGAATTATAGAATTGTTAAGGTTGGAAAAGGCCTCTAAGCTCATCCAGTCCAATCATCAGCCCAATCCGACCCTGCCCACTAAACTAAGGCCCAAACTGCCACACTTAAGTGTTTTGAACTCCTCAAGAGATGGAGATTGCCCTGGGCAGCCTCTGCCAGGGCTTCAACACTCTTCTGGTAAAGAATTTTTTCCTAATATCCAATCTAAACCTCCCCTGGCACAACAGGAGGCAACTTCTTGTCCTATCACTTGTTATGTGGGAGAAGAGCCCAGCACCCACCTCACCACAGCCTCCCTTCCAGGAGCTGCAGAGAGCAATGAGGTCTCCCCTCAGCCTCCTCTTCTCCAGGCTGAACAGCCCCAGGGCCCCACAATCCCTGTTCTCCAGTCACTTCCCCAGCTTTGTTCCCTTCTCTGGATGTGCTCCAGCCCCTCAATGTCAATCGTGGAGTGAGGGGCCCAAACCTGAAGCCAGGATTCGAGGTGTGGTCTCACCAGCACCAAGTGCAGGGGGAATCATCCCTTCCCTGCTCCCTCACCATGGCTGATCCGAGCCAGGAAAATAATAACACCCAAAACTCTATGTACTCTGCTTGGTGTTACCAGCACGAGTGGCCAGCTCAGCCGTAAGCTGACCAGTTCAAGAACCCATCAAGGAACTTGAAAGCAGCAGAATTAAAACATTATACCCAGATTTTAAGTCCAAAGACAGAAGAAAAATCCTACAGGGAGAAAGGCAATTTAAATTATTTTTGTTACAAGGGAATAACAAGAAAATGCAACCCTGAATAGAGGGAAGAAAAACCTTACAGAACCTCACTGCTTCTGAAACAAAAGTATACGCATTCCAGCTAGGGAATAAATAACCGAGCACTTTACTGCTCAGAGAGGTTGTGGAATCTCCATCCTCAGAGATGTTCAAAACCTGAAGAGGCACAGTCCTGGGAAGCCTCCTACATGGCTGACCATCCTTCAGCAGGGACTGGGACAACATCCAGAGGTTCCTACCAGCCTTAAGCACTGTGTGATTCCCATCTGGAAGTTGGAAGCAGAGTGCCTAGGACGGCAGCGATACAGAACCACAGAACGGTTTGGGTTGGGATGGAGCATGAAATCATCCAGTTCAACTTCCTGCCATGGGCAGGGACACCTCCCACTGGTCCAGGGGGATCAAAACCCCATCCAACCTGGCCTTCAACACCTCCAGGGATGGGGCAGCCACCACTGCTCTGGGCAACCTGGGCCAAGGCCTCCCCACCCCCACAGCTTCTTAAGAATCCCCACAGATCTTCTTAAGATCTCATCTCAATCTCCCCTCTTTCAACTCAAAACCTTCCCCCTTGTCCTACCCCTACACTTCCTGATCAGGAGTCCCTCCCCAGCTTTCATGGAGCCCCTTTCAGTACTGGGAGGCCCTCAGTCCTTCTCCTCCTTCATTTACCACTGCTGCTCACACAAAAGCAGGTGTTTAAGATCTGTTCTTAAATAACAAACTATGCCTGGAGAATATAATGAAGTTATTTGATCTCCAAATTGCACTTGTCTGGTGAGCTCACACTTAATAATCAGTACTTTCACAGCCTTTCACAATGGAAACACATCTTTTCTGATGTCATACCCTTTTGTATCTGTGTTTGGCACGCTCAAAATGCTGCTTATAGTAGAAGTAGTTGCCAAACTTCCTCTCCGTATCTGCCACTTTCAACACCTTTTCTAGTGGAAACGCCTTCTGCTGCTCCTGTATAAAGAAATACATGAAATCCAGCTCAAACAACCTAAAACAAGCAAGGAGCTCAGACAGGACAGTTCTGCTCTGTCAACAGAAAGGGACCATGCAGGAGCCAGGCTGCTGCCAAGGCTTCCCTTCCCCACAACACTTCCCTCCACCAGGCTGAAACACAGCACTGTTCTTTGAGCTGATAACTCCTGAGTGCTGCCTCACCAGGGCCAAAGGGTCTCCAGGAGAGAGAGGAAAAAAAGCAGGAATTTGTTCTCAAATCTGGCCCAACTCTCTCCCATGCTTAGCACAGAGCAGTTCACACCAATGCTACTGCTGGCACAAAAGGTGATGGGGACTGGAAGGCTCCAGCAGCTCAGCATCACTCATGGCAGCTGCAGGACCAGCCTGACACCAGACATCAACCAGCAAAACAAACCAACCCAGCAACAATAAAATGATAAAAACTGAAGCACAGGATTTTCCCCTGGGTTTGGAAGTTTGAAATAGCTCAGAGAGAGGTGAGCTTGCCAGGAAGGGCAGGCAACTGGCAAGAAGGGCAGCAAGGCCTCTTGCAGCAAGGGCTGAGTGGAAACAATGGCCACAACGGGGAACGAGGAGGCCCTGCCCCACGAGCTGACCCCCAGCCCAAAGGCCTTTACATGGAAAGCAGGAATTAACAGTAAGACCAGCACTGCCTGGGGAGGAAAGTGAGCAGTGGATGAGTGCATGGGGGAAGCTGACGAGGAGCAGGGTCAAAGGGGGCTGGGGGGCACTTGGAGGCTGCAGATTGAAAAGGATTTTTACAGCGAGCTCATTCAGGAAAAAAAATAGGAAGCTGGTGCCCTCTAGTGAAACTGTGAGGCTTCCTGGGAAGCTGAAAACAAATGGAAGTCATTCCATGGACAGCAAACAAAGGCAACACCCAGTTTCTCCTTCTGCACGAGCAGCAGGGGCAGCATTAGAGGGCATCTGCTGGTGCCAGAGCCCAGGGGCTGGGGAAACGTGCCTGCGCTGAGCTAAACACAAGGAATGCAGGAGCCACAGCAACGGGAAGGAAAGATACGAAGGTTCAGCCTCCAGATTTAGGTATCAAACCCTAGGAGGCAACTCACAGCTGTCAACTCAAAGAAGGTGTCAGATTCATTCGAGTCCAGGAAGTCCACCAGCTCCACCTCAAACACGACCGTGGCGTTGGGGGGGATGAGAGGAGGACAGCCCATCCACCCATAGGCGTAATCGGGCGTGAAGACAAATTTTGCTGCCTCTCCCTTCTTCATTGTCAGCAAGCCAATTTCCAGCCCTAGTAAGGTGATGTCTGTGGCAAGGAGAAATGGAAGGTCAGGAGAATTGCAAGGCTGGAAACCCCCTCAGACTCCAAACAACAATTTCCCCTAAAGCCTGGAGGGAAAAAAACCCTTGGTAGCTTCTATCTCAGCGACTACAATGGTCAACTGCCCCATTACAGATTACCAGGGCAGTCTGCTGCCAGACCAAGCACACAGCAAACAGCAACATCTCCTCTCAGGTGATTTAAAACACCAAGAGAAGCAGCTGCTTCAGAGCAGGTGGCAAAAACCACAGCCACTGCCACAGAGAGCACAGGCACCGCTGGCCACTGCCAGGGAGAAGGGCAGAGGGTGATCAGCTCCAGCTTCATCACCTGTGCAAAGCAGGAGGCTTCTGGACTGCATTAACAAGCTTTTCAAAAAATTTAAAGATACCAAACAGTATTTAAATTGACAGGTCTAAGGGGGCTGGTCTTTACAGCACTGAGTTTCAAGCTTAAACCTACCTCTCCCAAGTTTCATCAGCCCAGGAAACCGTCTGCAGTAGTTTGTGCAGAAGGGTTTGTCCTCGTGTTTCAGGTACCCGGAGTACTTCACTGTGCAGCCCAAAGCAAGGAGAAAGGAGAAGAGAAAAGCAAGAGTTTGATTTCATGTCCAATAACAGACTCATTCTGAGTTGGTGTGGCAACACCACCCTTTTGTCCTGCTTTACTTTTGCCCTTCTGCTGCAGGACAAACGACCTTGTGTTTTATACCAAATCCCTGATCACATCCAGCAGCTGAGCAGTGCTGGCTGTGCTTTCACATCATCACCAACAAAGCACCTGCTTCAGAGCTGAAATCCCCATCAAGAGATGTGATTCTGTGTTTTTAAGAATTGAAAACGTCAGCTGTAGAAATTCAAATGCCCCAATTACAGAATCTCAGAATGGTTTCAGTCAGAAGGGACCTCAAAGCCCATCCAGTTCCAAACCCACTGTCATGGGCAGGGACACCACCTTCCACTGGATCAGGGGGCTCAAAGCCCCACTCAGCCCTTTCCTAATCAAAGCTGGAACCCTGGAAAGAGAAACAAAGGGGAAAACACACTCTTCCGAGCTCTTCTGCCCTCCTGAGCACAGCAATGGCAACTACAGTTCAAAAACCTACTGTAATGGGCACCCCTTGATCAAGGAGTAACATAGTTTAGCACCAGGTTCCTTGTGCTTCAGGAACCACTTCCAGCTTCAAACTTCCTCCACGTACCATGAACATCAGTGGGACGTGGAAACCCAGTTTTTCTCAAGGTCAAGATGCCCTTTCACTTAATCTGGCAGCCACATGAAATCAAACAGAGTATCCCAAGTGCTACAACACTGATAAGGGAGAGCAGTCTCTGAAATAGAAAGATTACTGCTGCAGAGCATAAGCACTTTTAAAGTTCCTGTTCTGCTCTCTTGCTGAAGCCCAAAGCACTCAGCTGTGCCATCGCACAAGCAGCCCCACACCAGAGGCTCTGGGCACTTTTTACTACAGGTTGTGACCTCTCCATCACCCCAGCAAGCACACAGACCAAAGCAAGGGCCTTGCATGGAGGTGCAGCAAAGACGAGCACCAGAGATTGACTGAGAAACATAGAACAGAATCATGGAATGGTTTGAGTCAGAAGGGACATCAAAGCCCATCCAGTTGCAACCCCCTGCCATGGGTAGGGACACCTCCCACTGGATCAGGGGGATCAAAGCCCCATCCAGCCTGGCCCTCAACACCTCCAGGGACGGGGCAGCCACCACTGCTCTGGGAAACCTGGGCCAGGGCCTCCCCACCCTCACAGCAAAACATTTCTCCACAAGATATCATTTCAATCTCCCCTTTCAGATCAAAACTGTTCCTCCTCATCCTATTCCTGCACTCCCTGATCAAAAGCCCCTCCCCAGCTTTCCTGAAGCCCCTTTCAGTACTGGGAGGCTGCTCTAAGGTCACCCCACAGCCTTCTCCTCTCCAGGCTGAACAACCAAGGTCATCCTGTCCTTGAACAGGAGGTGCTCCAGCCCTTGGATCATCTCCGTGGCCTCCTCTGGACTCTCTCCAACAGCTCCAGGTCCTTCCTGAGCTGAGGACTCCAGAACTGGACACAGGGCTCCAGGTGGGGTCTCCCCAGAGCGGAGCAGAGGGGCAGAATCCCCTCCCTCCCCTCTGGTCCCACTGCTCTGGATGCAGCCCAGGACACGGGCGGTTTCTGGGCTGGGAGCTTCACTCTGTGCTCCCAAGGCTTTGAGAGTTTTTCAGCCCTGCTCCCAACACGTTAACACCTCCCAGGTACAAGGGGAGCTGGGGATGGGATGGTCGGTGGGACCTGCACCCAGCTCCCTGCAGCCGCCCCTCGGCTCCCGGGGCAGCAGCTGGAGCCCAGACCGCCCGGGGAGGCGGTGGTGCGGGCGCTGCCCCCGCCGTACCTGCCACGGAGGCATCCGGCGGCACGACCGGCCCGGTGCCGGGGCGCAGCTCCGCCTTGCGCACGCCGCCGTCACCGGTCAGGTCGCGCAGCCCGCAGGGCCGCGACAGCGCCGGGACGGGGGGCACAACCGGACCCTGCGCCACCTCCGCCATCGCCGGCCTCGTGCTCCGCGCGCCAACTTCCGCTCCCCAACACCTGCAGCCAATCACCGCGCCCCGCCCCGAGATCGCAGCCAATCGTGCTCCGAGGAACCGTCTCGTCCCGCCCCGCGCATGTCGTCTCCAGGTGGCGGGCCTATTCCCGCAGCCAATCAGGCTCCGAGTAGCGGCTCCGTCCCGCCCCGCGCCACCGCCGGCGCGCCAATCTCCGCAGCCAATCTCCGCAGCCCGCGCCCTGACTCCAGCCAATCACGCTCCGAGGCGGAGCGCCGGCCCAGCGCCACGCGCCGGCCCCGCTCGGGGAGAGCCCGCCCCCGCGCGACTTTCAGCCAATAGGCGGCGGTGTCTGAGTCACGTGCTCGCAAAGTGCACCCTGGGGGATGTAGTGAAACCACCTCTGGAAGAGGAATCTTCTCCTGGTGTCCAACCCAACCCTCCCCTGACACATCTTCCTGCCATTCCCTGGGCTCCTGTCCTTGCTCTCCACAGAGAAGAGCTCAGCCCCTGCTCCTCCTCCTCCCTGGGTGAGGAAGCTGCAGAGCACGATGAGGTCTCCCCTCAGTCTCCTCTTCTCCAGGCTGAACAGACCCAGGGACTTCAGCTGCTCCTCACGCCCTTCCCCTCCAAACCCTTCCCCAACTCTGTGCCCTCCTCTGGATGCTCTCCAGGAGCTTTAGATCCTTTTCATCCTGTGGTGCCCAGAACTGCCCCCAGTGCTCCAGGTGGGGCCACCCCAATGTGGAGCAGAGCAGGACAATCCCCTCCCTCTCCCGGCTGGCGATGCCGTGCTGGATGCCCTCCACTAACGAGCACATCCCCTGGGCAATACTGACCCGGAGGCCAAGCCTCATCCTTCAGCCTCTGTCCCTACTCCTCCCACCTCCACAGGGCTGGCAAAGGCTGGATGCACACAGCAAACCTTCCTCATCCCCAGCTAAGACGGAAGTCCCAGGCTGGCCTGAAGACAAACACATCCACGTAGCTGGGATAATTACAGGAGAAACCATTCTGGGCACATTCAGAGAAACACATGAATGTGCATTACCTCATGCTGGAGGAGCAACGCCTTGGGCTTCCTTCCACTCTTTTCAAAAAAAGAACCCAAAAGGTTTTCACCAAGCAAAAACATACATTTTCAACACCAAAAGATAAGATGAGAATCTTAACATGAGCCAACAATTTGTGCTCACAGCCCAGAAAGCCAACTGTGTCCTTGGCTGCATCCAGAGCAGTGAGACCAGAGGGGAGGAAGGGAATTCTGTCCCTCTGCTCTGCTCTGGTGAGAGCCCACCTGAAGCCCTGTGTCCAGTTCTGGAGTCCTCAGCTCAGGAAGGATCTGGAGCTGTTGGAGCTAGGCCAGAGGAGGCCACAGAGGTGATCTGAGGGCTGGAGCACCTCCTGTATGAGGACAGGCTGAGAGAGTTAGGCTTGTTCAGCCTGGAGAAGAGAAGGCTCCAGGGAGACCTTAGAGCAGCCTCCCAGTACTGAAAGGGGCTCCACGAAAGCTGGAGAGGGGCTCTTGATCAGGGAGTGCAGCGATAGGATGAGGAGGAATGGTTTTGATCTGAAAGAGGAGAGATTGATATGAGATCTTGTGGAGAAATGTTTTGCCATGAGGGTGGGGAGGCCCTGGCCCAGGTTGCCCAGAGCAGTGGTGGCTTCCCCATCCCTGGAGGTGTTCAAGGCCAGGTTGAATGGGGCTTTGATCCCCCTGATCCAGTGGGAGGTGTCCCTGCCCATGGCAGGGGGTTGCAACTGGATGAGCTTTGAGGTGCCTTCCAACCCAAACCGTTCCATAATTCTATGAAAGATCTTTAGTTGTTAGGGAAATGTTTTGGTCAGAAAGTTTCTGCTGCCTCAGGCAGCAGGGAGGAGTGAAGTTCCAGTGGACTCGGGGAGACCGGCCGCTCATGGAGGCAAACACGGCCGGCTCTTATCACAGCTCCACTCAGTCATATGATATGTGTGCGGCAGTGGGCAGCCCTTGGTGGGGGTGTGTCACCCTCCTTGGAGCGGGAGAGGGGGACAAGAGGCTGCCTGGTATCTCCCTGGCGAGCAGGAGTATCTCCAGTGGGACTGAGGCTACCAGAGGGGATTGGATTGGCTGCCCATCCCGCTGAGGGGCCACTGCTCCCACCATCTGCCTCATTCGCCCCTCCGATGGGGCTGACATCTTCAGCCTTACCAGGTGAAGCTGAGTGACATCCATCAGATCCAGTGCACCAGAACGAGCAGAGCCCGAGCCAGGGCCAGAAGGAAGCAGCACAGGGCACGTGAGTGGTGTGACAAGGGGGAGGCTGTTATTTGGGGCTCTGGCAAGTGCTTCTGTGTGAGCAGAGGGAGCACCTGAAGCTCGCTGAAGCTACTGAGCTGAAGTTATTTCTTCAAGTAACAGGTGATAGGATAAGACAAAATGGCCACAAGTTGCACCAGGGGAGTTTTAGATTGGATATTAGGAAAGCAGAGTGAAGCCCTGGCAGAGGCTGTTTCCAAACACTCTCTCTGGAGGGGTTCAAAACATGTGTGGCTATGGCCCCTGGGTTTAGCAGTCATGGTGGGGCTGGGCAGACAGTTGGACTGGATGAGCTTAGAGGGCTTTTCCAACCTTAATGATTCCATGATTCCCCTGTGCAGGGTCCTATGGTGTCTGCTGGGTCTCAGGCTGATGTTCAACCTTCCCTTGATTCACCAGGGTCCTATAACAATGTACAATAGAAATCGAGCTCAGGTCTCAGCCTCTGCTTTCCCCAGCAAAATTACTGAGTCTGTGACTTCAGGTTTATTTCTTTGACTTTGGATCATGTCTTTCACTTGCCCGGGATCTTGGCAGTTCTCTACCCCACAGTGCCAGGAACAGCAGGACAGACCTTCCACAGCTGGCCACGTGCAGCCCCAGGACCTGTGGAAGAGGGAGGGATCTGGGCTCGTGTCTCTCAGGGATGCTGGCCCAGAGTGTCACGACCACAGTGCGTTGCAAGGGGATTGAGCTGCAGTCACAGCCCTGCTTGCTGTGCCTCAGCTTTTCAACCCTCATATCCAGCCTCACAGGTCTTTACTGCGTGGTGGTTGTCCCTGTCTCCTGGATAAACATGCTTTTTACCATTTCCTTCCAGTTTTGCTTAGACACAAGGCTTTAGCTAATGCCGGTCCTTCTGAGGATGACTTAGACAATGAGCACAAAGGAACCTGTAGGAATTCATAGAATCATTGAAGGGTTTGGGTCGGAAGGGATCTCAAAGCCCACCCAGTTCCAACCCCCCTGCCATGGGCAGGGACACCTCCCACTGGATCAGGGGAATCAAAGCTCAATCCAGCCTGGCTTTCAACAACTCCAGGGATGGGGCAGCCACCACTTCTCTGGGCAACCTGGGCCAGGGCCTCCCCAACCTCACAGCGAAACATTTCTCCGCAAGATCTCAACTCAGTCTTCCGTCTTTCAGCTCAAAACCATTCCCCTCATCCTATCCCTGCACTCCCTGTGCAGAGCCCCTCCCCAGCTTTCCTGGAGCCCCTTTCAGTACTGGGAGGCTGCTCTAAGCTCTCCCTGGATCCTTCTCTTCTCCAGGCTGAACAACCCCAACTCTCTCAGCCTGTCCTCGGGTGGGAGGTGTTCTCTTCATACAGGACAAAGTCTATACTCAAATTTTTGAGCAGAAGCTCCCTCTCAGCTCTGTCTCCAGCCCTTGCAGACATGCAGGGCTGCTCTCAAGTGGGCTCTGGGTGGACAGCCCTGCTAGGCAAAAGCCCTGGCTGGGAACAGCTTTGTGGTGGTTTCTGACACCATAGGCAGATCCAGCAGGCACAGCCGGGTGTGGGCTCACATCTCCAGAGGTCAAACCCATTGCAGGTTATAATAAATATCTCTGACTTTGTGTGGAGCCTAACAATGAGTTTGCAGCTCTGCTGCTCCTGGGGTGGCAGAGGTCTGTGTTTCACCTTCTCCAGGTGCTGAGCTCTGTCTTCACTCATCTCTGCTTATCTTGCTGTTGGAACAGGGCTGATCTTGTTTCGCTGGGCCAATTCTGCATGGGACAGGGGTGGGATGGCTCGGAAGATGAGCATCGATCAGCTGGAGGACCAGCTTCTCTGTCCCATCTGCTTGGAGGTCTTCAAGGAGCCCCTGATGCTGCAGTGTGGGCATTCGTACTGCAAGTCCTGCGTGGTGTCACTCACTGAAGAGCTGGACAGGCAGTTCCTGTGCCCCGTGTGCCGCCAAACGGTGGACTGCAGCGCCTCGCCACCCAACGTCACGCTGGCCCGTGTCATCGAGGCCCTGCAGAGCCGGGGCGAGGCAGAGTCCACCCCAGAGTCCTGCCCAACTCACCACAACCCCCTCAGCCTCTTCTGCGAGGCTGACCAAGAGGTGATCTGTGGGTTGTGTGGCACCATCGGCAACCACCGCCAGCACAAGATCACGCCCATCTCTACCGCCTACTGCCGGATGAAGGTGGGCAGGCAGAGCCAACTGGGGCTCCTGGGCTGGGGCACCTGCAGTGCTTGCTGGCTGAATGTCCTCTCTCCTACAAGGGACAGGCTGGAAACGATGCTAGTGTGGGAAGTACAGTCCCACGGCACAATCAGGCAGCTGCTTCTTGGGTTGAGCACGTCCCCAGCTGATGGGACTCGTGGTTTTGGTGGCTGAACCGCGGTGGGGAGAGCAGGGGGTCAGGCAGTGTCGGCACGGCCTTTCAAGACTGTTTCCAAACACCATCAAAAAGAACCTGGAGATAAGTTCTGAGGCGAGGTGCCATAGGAGAGTCTGGAGGCAGGGAGACTGGAGCCCCAGCCAGGCAGAGTAAACAGCTGGCGTCCCCTCCCCAGCATCACACGAAAGCCCCAGGAATGGAAAAGCACAGGGCCAGCCGTCCCCTCCACTCCTGACACCGGGGAGATAAGAGCAGGAGGCACCAGAAATGCAGGTGCCCTGGGCAGGCTCCCAGCACCGGCGCTGCGAGGGTGCCACCAGCCTGGTGCTAGTCTGCAGCCACTTCCAACCCACTTTGCCTCGTGTGGAGCAGCCACGGGGTGTGATGTGGAGGGTTGGGAATGGGAGTGGAGACACGGTGCTCCTGGCAAGAGGAGTTGGTCAGCAGCACCCAAGCCAAGACCGTGGGGGCCGTGATCTGAGTGCTCTCCTGCCTCAGGCAACCCTGTATCCTCTAGATCAAGCAGGTGGTCAGTAGGACCTGCAGGGCCCTAGAAAGCTTAGAGGAAGCTCAGGAGAATGTGGCTCCTCTGGGGGCTTGGGAAACTCTGCCTGTGGTGGAGGAGACTGCCACAGAGGTGGTGTCTTTTCAGGAGGAGCTGTCTGTGCTGCTGACCGATGTCCACCAGTGCAAGAGGAACCTGGATGAATACTTCAGCAAGCTCATCAACAACAAAAGCCGCATCGCAGTGAGTGCCACGTGCCAAGGAAGGCTGTGTGCCAGTCCTCTGTGACCCACACAGCCCCTGCTCCTGGGTCTCCCCAGTTAATCTCTTCTACTCCTTTCCTTCTCTTCCCCCTTCCCTGGGACAGCAGACAGGGCTTATAGAATCATGGAACGGTTTGGGTTGGAAGGGACCTCAAGACCCATCCAGTTCCACCCCCCTGCCATGGACAGGGACACCTCCCACTGGATCAGGGGGATCAAAGCCCCATCCAGCCTGACCTTGAACACCTCCAGGGATGCAGCATCCACAGCTTCCCTGGGCAACCTGGGCCAGTGTCTCCCCACCCTCATTGTGAAGAATTTCTTCCTAATCTAAGTCTTCTCCTTTTCAATTTAAACCCATTATCTCCCACTCTCTTCCCTGAGATTTGTTTTCTCCGCGAAGCTCAGGGATCAAACACAAACCTGTTTTAGGGAAGGGTGATGTAGCCCTGGTTGAGCACCCTGGCAGGAACAGCAGTCAGAGCTGGTTTGACAAAATGCCCTTAGAGGTAGGGAGATAAGAGGTGGAAAGGACCCCATTCAGAGCTGGCTTCCCAGTCAGAGCAACGCCTTTGGTTCCACATCAAGCTTATACCTGGTTTAGCTCCATGTCCACTTCCCACCCACCAGACATCTCCAAAGGACCTTTTGGCATCCCTTGTGAGGCCAAAGCTTCCCAGTGGGGCTGCTCAGAATGGCTCAACCCAAATGAAAATGGGACTGCATTTTTCTACCCCAGTTACCTGGGAGCAGAGGGATCCCAGAGCTCTTTCAACGCTCTGATGAAGCTGCTTGGTACATCAGGAACCCAAAATGTGGGGGAGGAGAAGTGTAAGGCAGGGGTGCCATGGTGGTGAGTGGCTGAGGACAGCAGGATGAAACTGGTCTGCTGTGGAGAGCTGCTCTTTACTTGGAAAGCCAGTGGAGGGTGGCTTGGTGGGACACACTGACATTGCTTGTGGCATCTCTGAAACCAAAAAGCAGGTGAAGGGGAATGGAGCAAGGGAGCCCCACACAGCTCCTTGCTGTCTCTGACAGAATGAGGCAGATGTCTTCAAGTGGGTGATCCGGAAGGAGTTCCAGGAGCTGCACAGGTACATTGATGAGGAGAAAGCCACCTTCCTGGAGAGCATCGAGGGGAAGGCAGCCCAGCTCATCACCTCCATTGAGTCCCAGGTCAAGCAGACATCAGACGCCCTGCAGAGGCTCAAGGAAATGCAGAGCTCTCTGGAGGCACTCAGCAACGAGAACCAGCTTGACTTTGTCCGGGTGAGTGCACTCAGTGGCAGTGACCTTCAGCCAGGACCTCCAGCCCTCTGCCCCCCGCCCTGGGCAGCAGGACCCTCACCAAGCACCATGAGAAGGGCAACATAGGTGCCCTCTGTGCAGCCGGGCCTTTGCCTAATGGGAGAGTTCTGACCTCCATGAGAGGCTATGCCCTTAGCTGTCCCAGGAGAGGCAAGCCCTGGCATCTCCAGCCCAGGGCATGGATGTGTGCAGCTGTGACCAGGCAGAGTAGGTACATTCTGTCAGTCTCCCACCACCAACTCTCTCTTCCTCTTGTGTTTTCCAGAAATATGGCTCCTCCCAGTTCAGGTGAGTGGTGGGACCTAGCAGCAAGCAGCATCGCTGGAGCTGGCAGTGCCACCACACAAGGCTAGAGGTCCCAGGCCAGTGGGCATCCCAGCGTCGCTGGGGCAGCCTTGCATGGACACGGTGGTTGTGATGGAGAGCCACAGCCAGAGCCATGCACTCAGCACCAGGAGAGGGCAAGAGCAGCTGGCGAGGCACCTGTGGCTCCATCACACAAAGCAGCCAGGTGAGAAGAGGTCACCACACCATCTCCATCACCTGTGTTACAGCTGCCTGTGTCTTTCCAGGTCAGAGCTCCCCAGCCTGCACCCCGGCGACGGCATCTTCAGCCCAGTGTCCTTTAAGCCGTGCTTCCACCAAGATGACATCAAGATGACTGTGTGGAAGCGTCTGCACCGCCGTGTCCTGCCAGGTACTGACCAGCCCTGGTTCCCTGGTGCCCGGGACAGGCTGCCCAGCCAGTGTTGTGCTGCCCTGGCTTCTGCCTTGCTCTCTGTTGTGCACTGCTCAGCCCAGGCAGGGCTCCTGGAGCCACGGCCGGCCGTGCCTCGTGCCGGGAGGAGCCCGCTCCAGCGTAACGCTCTGCTCCAGCCACTGAGGGTCCAGCTGTGCCAGCTTGTCCAGCTGTGCCAGGCCCTGGGGTTGCCTGGATCCGGGGCCCTGCCTGCTCCTGTGCCTGCAGCCTGTCTGCTTTCCTTTTAGCTCCGGAGACGCTGAAGCTGGACCCGGTGACAGCGCATCCCCTCCTGGAGCTCTTCAAGGGCGACACGGTGGTGCAGTGCGGGCTCTACCAGCGCCGGGACAGCAACCCCAAGCGTTTCGACTCCAGCAACTGCATCCTCACCTGCAAGGGCTTCTCCTGCGGCCAGCACTACTGGGAGGTGATCGTGGGCACCAGGAACCACTGGCGCGTGGGCATTATCAAGGGCACCGTCAGCCGCAAAGGGAAGCTCAGCAAGTCTCCCGAGAACGGCGTGTGGCTCATCGGCCTGAAGGAGGGGAAGGTCTACGAGGCCTTCAGCACCCCACGGGCCACCCTGCCGCTCACCGCCCGGCCCCAGCGCATCGGCATCTACCTGCACTACGAGAAGGGCGAGCTGAGCTTCTACAATGCTGACAACCCCGACGAGCTCAGCCCCATCTACACCTTCCAGGCAGAGTTCCAAGGCCAGCTCTACCCCATCGTGGACCTGTGCTGGCCAGAGCGAGGGCCCTACTCCCCTCCCATCATCCTGCCCGCACCCGCTGCCAGCCGGCACCCCCGGGCACCATCCAGCTGTGCCCCTGAGGAGCCCACAAAGCTGTAGCCTGGCCAGCAGGATGAGGCTGTGGCCAGGGAGTGCTGCGGCTGAGAGCCGAGTCCTGCTGTGTGCAGGGTTGTCCTGTGGTGGAAGCTGTGGTATGGCAGAGGAAGGCTCAGCAGCACAGGAGGCTCCTTCCCCTCTCCTCTAAGAGCATAAAATGTCAGCCTTGACCTCAGAAGCCCCAGCCTGGGAGGCTGACCCAAAAGCCGTCCTGTGAAGATCTCCCTATGGAAAGGAGCACCTGCCTGAAAAGCGTGAGCCGTGAGCATCCGGGGGTCTTTGTTGGCACGTCTTTGTTCTGAATAAACAGAGTTTGTGTAGGGCGAGCTGGCTACTGGCTGACACTGGTACCTTCTCTGAGGAGCCACCTGCAGCTGCAGAGCTGCAGGGAGAGGGACGCAGGGCTGACAAAGTGTGGAGCTCTGGAGAACCACTAGTTGGGCAGTGGGGCCAGTGCCTGGCAGGAGGAATCCAATCAGAATCTCCCCAGGAGTAACTTAGACCCATTACCCCTTGTCCTTTCCATGTGACTTGTAAAAAGGGAGTCACCATCCTCTTGGCAGGCACCATAAAGGGGACTCAACCTGCTCCACAGCTGCTGCCCCACCTGCCCCATGGCCCCTGGTCCTGCACCGTTATTGCCTCATTCCCTGTTCCTACCCCTTTCCCAATTCCTGCCCCATTCCCCAGTCCTGCCCTCTTCCCCACTCCACTCCCTGTTCCCCTTTCCCTCCCCATTCCCCTTTCCCCATTCCGCTTTCCCCATTCCCCACTTCGCTTTCCCCACTCTCCACTCCCCATTCCCCACTTCCCACTCCCCATTGCCCACCCTCCTGTCCCCATTCCCCTCTCTCCACTCACCTTTCCCCACTCCCCATTCCCCTTTCCCCACTCTCCATTCCTCATTTCCCATTTCCCACTCTCCACACTCCCCATTCTCCTTTCCCTACTCCCCTTTCCCCTTTCCCCATTCCCCACTCTCCTCATTCCCCACTCCCCTTTTCCCATTCCCCACTCCCCTTTCCCCATTCCCCACTCTCCTCATTCCTCATTCCTCACTCCCTTTTCCTCATTCCTCACTCCTTTTTCCCCATTCTCCACTCCCCTTTTCCCCATTCCCCTTTCCCCATTCCCCACTCCCCTTTCCCCATTCCCCACTCTCCTCATTCCTCATTCCTCACTCCCCTTTCCTCATTCCTCACTCCTTTTTCCCCATTCTCCACTCCCCTTTTCCCCATTCCCCTTTCCCCATTCCCCACTCCCCTTTTCCCCACTCCCCTTTCCCCATTCCCCACTCCCCTTTCCCCATTCCCCATTCTCCTCATTCCTCACTCCCCTTTCCTCATTCCTCACTCCCCTTTCCCCATTCTCCACTCCCCTTTTCCCCACTCCCCTTTCCCCATTCCCCACTCTCCTCATTCCTCATTCCTCACTCCCCTTTCCCCATTCTCCACTCCCCTTTCCCCATTCCCCTTTCCCCATTCCCCACTCCCCTTTCCCCATTCCCCATTCTCCTCATTCCTCACTCCCCTTTCCTCATTCCTCACTCTCTTTTCCCCATTCCCCACTCCCCTTTTCCCCTTTCCCCCTTCCCCACTCCTTTCCTCTTTCCCCATTCCCCACTCCCCGTTCCCCACTCTCCATTCCTCATTCCCTACCCGCCCCCTTGGCCCCGCCCCCTTGGCCCCGCCCCCCGCCCCCATTGGCCCCGCCCCCTCGACAACGCCTCCCTCGGCCCCGCCCCCCCGCCTCCGGCCCCGCCCCCCGCCCCATCGCCCCCGCCCTCGGCCCCGGCCCCGCCGGCCCCGCCCCCTTGGCACCGCCCCATTGACCCCGCCCCCCCGCCCCCCATTGGCCCAGCCCCTCGGCCCCGCCTCCCTCGGCCCCGCCCCCCCGCCTCCGCCCCCCCGCCTCCGGTCCCGCCCCCTCTCGGCCCCGCCCCCCGCCCCCGCCCCCGGCCCCCGCCGCCCCCGCCCCATCGCCCCCGCCCTCGGCCCCGGCGGCCCCGCCCCCTTGGCACCGCCCCATTGACCCCGCCCCCCCGCCCCCCATTGGCCCAACCCCCTCGGCCCCGCCCCCTCCCGCCTCCGGCCCCGCCCCCTCCCGCCTCCGGCCCCGCCCCCCGCCCCCGCCCCCGGCCCCCGCCGCCCCCGCCCCATCGCCCCCGCCCTCGGCCCCGGCCCCGCCGGCCCCGCCCCCTTGGCACCGCCCCATTGACCCCGCCCCCCCGCCCCCATTGGCCCAGCCCCCTCGGCCCAGCCTCCCTCGGCCCCGCCCCCCGCCTCGGCCCCGCCCCCTCTCGGCCCCGCCCCCCGCCCCATCGCCCCCGCCCTCGGCCCCGGCCCCGCCGGCCCCGCTCCCTGGGCCCCGCCCCTGGGCCCCGCGCCCCCTGCCGGCGGGAGGACCGTTCTGCCGCGCACGTGGCGGCGATGGCGCTGTACAGCGCGGCCGCCGCGGTGCTGGAGGGGCTGGAGCGGGGGGACGGCGGCCTCAAGAGCCTCGTGTACAACAGCGGCTTCCCGGTGCGGGGGGAGACCGAGGGGGGGCTGAGGGCGGAGAGGGGGTGAGGGCCGAGGGGGGGGCTTCAGGCGCGAGCGGGGGGGGATCAGGGCTGAAGGAAGGGGGGGTCAGGTCCGAGGGGGGACTCAGGGGATGGGGGCGGCGGGGATGGGGGCTCTCAGGGCTGAAGGTGGGGGGGTGTCAGGCACCAGAGGAGGGGGTTCAGATCCGGGGGGAAGGGTCAGGCTCACGGGGGGAAGGGGGTCAGGCTCGAGGTGGGTGTCCAGGCTGAAGGAAGTTGGGGGTCAGATCCAACAGGGAGGGGCTTAGGTCCAAGGGGGGAGTCAGGAATTGGGGGTAGGGGTCAGAGATGGGGGGTCAGACCCGGGAGGAGAGGGGATCGGGTGTGAGCTGAGAGGTCAGGGGTGGGGATGGGGTGGGGGGCCAGAGCTGAAGGTTGGGGGGCAGGGACAAGGAGGGGGGCAGGGCAGAAGAGAGAGGGGTTATGAATGAGGAGGGAGTCAGGAATTGGGGGAGGGGGGTCAGGGCTGAAGGGAGGGGGCGTCAGGCTTGAGAGGAGGGGTGTATCAAGCCCGAGTGGGGGTCAGGGCCAAGGAGGGGTCAGACTGGAGGGGAGTCAGGGATTGGGGGGGACGGGGGTCAGCTTTGGGGAGAGTGTGTCAGGCACAAGAGGAGAGTGGTCAGAGCCGAGGAAGGGGGGTCAGTCCTGAGCTGGGGTTGTCCAGGCTGAAGGTTGGGGGTTCAGGGATGACGGGGGCGTCAGGGGGGTTGGGGGTCAGGCCCGAGGTAGGTGGGTTGGTCCGGGGGGTGACAGCTGTGTCCCCGTCGCTGCCCCGCAGCGTGTCCGTCAGCTGTACGCCCTGGTGTGCGAGACGCTGCGCTACGCCCCGGTGCTGGAGAAGCTGCTGGCGGGCTCCGCGCTGCTGCAGGCCGAGAAGAAGCTGCCCCCACAGCTGGCAAAGGTAAAGGGGGCACCAGGGGTGGGGGGCTCCCTATGGCAGCGGCCCCCGGCGCGGGCTCACCCCGCTCCCCACAGGTGCTGGTGTACGACCTGCTCTTCGGCAAAGGGCTCAAGTGCGGGGGCCGCTGGAAGGTGCTGGCCCGGCGGCACCGAGCCCGCCTGGAGGCCGAGCTGGCCCGCCTGAAGGTGCAGCACAAGGTGAGCTGCAACCAGGACCTGCTGGCACCGGCAGCGGGCGGCGGAGGTGAGCGGGACTCGGGCCTTGGGTGCTCATCCTGTGCTGGTGGCAGTGGTGGGCTTGGTCTGACTCCCCCCCCGGTCCTGCAGCCCCCCAGGTGCCGCGCTACATCCGAGTCAACACCCTGAAGACTTGCGTGGACGATGTGATTGACTTCTTCAAGCGCCAGGGCTACTCCTACCTGGGCAAGGCAGCCAGGTAAGGGTTTCATTCTGCCACCCCACCGTGCCTGGGGTGTCAGCGAGAAGCCGGGGCTCGGGATGGGTCCTGTGGGCTGGGGAGTTCGTGGTCTTGGCACTCAGGATGTCTGGGTTGGGGTCTCAGCCACTGCCACTCTTACTTGGCATCTCTGCGGGTGCTGGGGAGTGTGGGGCGAAGGGGCTGCTCGGCCTGGGCTCTGGTGTGGGCACGCAGAAGCACGACTGGATGTTGATCCTCCTTGTGCCTTCTGGGCAGCGTGGAGGAACTGAGAGCCCTCTCTGGGAAGAAATTCCTGTTGGATCTTCATCTCCCAGAGCTGCTAGTTTTCCCTCCGCAGACGGACTTCCACGATAACCTGCTCTACACTTCGGGACATATAATTCTGCAGGACAAGGTAAGGAGCTGGGGAGGGAAAACCACTGACAGGGGTGGAGGGTTGGTCCCTTCCTCCCTGCCAAGTGCTGTGCTGGGGCTGCTTTCCTGGAGCACTTGCAGTCATAGAATCTGTTCTGGTCTGTTCAGCCTGGAGAAGAGCAGACTGAGGGGGGATCTCAGAGCTGTTTGCTGCCTTCTCACAAGGGAGGGAGATGAAAGAGGTGCTGAGCTCTTCTCTCTGGTTATCAAGGACAGGACCTGAGGGAATGGCAGGAAGATGTGTCGGGGAGGGTTGGATTGGACATCAGGAAGAGGTTCTTCCCCCAGAGGGTGGTGGAGCCCTGGAACAGCTCCCCAGGGAAGCAGTCACAGCACCCACTCTGCCAGCATTCCAGAAGCATTTGGCCAATGCCCTCAGTTACATGGTGTGAATGTTGTGTGTCCTGTGTAGGGACAGGAGCTGGATGGACTCGATCCTTTTGGGTCCCTTCCAACTCAGATGATTCTGTGATTCTATGAATCATGGAATAGTTTGGATCAGAAGGGACCTCAAAGCCCATCCAGTTCCATCCCCTGCCACGGGCAGGGACACCTCCCACTGGATCACGGGGCTCCAAGCCCCATCCAGCCTGGCCTTGAACACCTCCAGGGATGGGGCAGCCACCACTGCTCTGGGCAACCTGGGCCAGGGCCTCCCCACCCTCACAGCAAAACATTTCTCCCTAAGATCTCACCTCAATCTCCTCTCTTTCAGCTCAAAACCGTTCCCCCTCATCCTATCCTTGCACTCTCTGATCAAGAGCCCCTCCCCAGCTTTCCTGGAGCCCCTTTTAGTACTGGGAGGCTGCTCTAAGGTCTCCCCACAGCCTTCTCCAGGCTCAACAACCCCAACTCTCAGCCTTTCAAAAGCTGTGCATGCAGCCTGCAGCTATGGCACTCCACCCCCCCCATGGCTTTGCTGCTGCAGGGATGGAATGGATTGCTGTGAACTGGGCTGTAAAAACTCTGTGTGGGAGCTGGGGAGCTGCAGCTGTGCAGTGTGCAGGGCTGTGTGCTGGGCAGAGGCGCCCAGGGGTGGGTGGTGTGGGCTGGGTGGCCCCACAGGAGGGCCACGGGTGGTGGCAGTGCACTCCTCTGATGGGGCTTTGCCATCTCACAGGCCAGCTGCCTCCCTGCCTTCCTCCTCGACCCTTCTCCTGGTTCTCACGTCATCGATGCCTGCGCTGCCCCGGGGAACAAGACCAGCCACCTGGCTGCCATCCTGAAGAACAAGGGGTGAGGGGGGGGGTTGTGTGCCAGGGGGAGGGAAAGAGGTGCAGGTGGTCCTGGGCCCCATGAGAGTGCACAAGGAGAAGGTGGCAGGAGGAGTTGCAGCCTGTTGCCTGCTTCTTCGTGGGTGGTCTGAGGGTCTGAGGGGACAGAGTTGCATTGGGGTTCACTTCATAGAATTACGGAATGGTTTGGTTGGAAGGGACCTCAAAGCCCATCCAGTTCCAACCCCTGCCATGGGAAGAAACACCTCCCACTGGATCAGGGGGCTCAAAGCCCCATCCAACCTGGCCTTGAACACCTCCAGGGATGGGGCAGCCACCACTGCTCTGGGCAACTTCCCAGCTCCCAACTCTGCTTGTTGCCTGGTGCCAGCCCTGCTGGGTGCTCGTGCCTGGGGAGCAGCTCCCACACGAGCTCTGCCCGCCCGGCAGAGGGCCAGGCTCTGGGGCTGCTGTTCCTGGGATGTTGATGCCTCTCTGGGGTGCTGGGCTCTGCCTTCAGCCAGATCTTTGCCTTTGACGTGGACACCAAGCGCCTGGCCACCATGAACACCCTGCTGATGCGGGCTGGCGTCACCTCCTTCCAGCTGGCCCAACAGGACTTCCTGACTGTGGATCCTGGAGACCCCAAGTACCGCAGGGTGGCCTACATCCTGCTCGACCCATCCTGCAGTGGCTCAGGTAGCGCCCTGCTGGCCTCTTCCTCTACAGCCTCATCGCTTCCCATCACTTGTGCTGTTCCCTTTTCTGGGAAAGCCTGTGCTTGGATATTTACTCTTTGCCTTTGGGACATGGTCCTGTGTCTCCTAGAAGATTCACCTTTCTCCTCATCTGACATTTGGATTGCTCCCCACCATATTCCCTCTCTCCCATCTTCCCTGCCCTGTCCACACCCCTTGCTGCTCGTAGGGCAAGGCCTACGAGCCCGGACGATGGTTTCTCTCCTGCAGGGATGGTGAACCGGACGCCACGGGAGGAGGCTGCCCCGAGTGCCCAGCGCCTGCAGGCCCTGGCCACCTTCCAGTGCAAGGTTTTGAGCCATGCCCTCAGCTTCCCGGCTCTCCGGCGCCTGGTTTACTCCACCTGCTCGGTGCAGCGTGAGGAGAATGAGGACGTGGTGCACGCCGTGCTGCAGGAGTCGGGCTCGGCCTTCAGGTGCCTCAGCAGCTGTGGGGGGGGGGGACACAACGGGTGGGGACACAGGGCTGAGCACTCACCCCCATCCCCACGCCACAGGCTGGTGAACACCTTCCCCTCCTGGCCCTGCCGAGGTCTTGCCACCTTCCCCGGGGCCGAGTGCTGCCTCCGGGCCTCCCCTGCCGACACCCTCACCCACGGCTTCTTCGTGGCTGTCCTGGAACGGCGCGAGGAAGGGGCTGCTGCCCCCAGGTGAGAGGAGCCTGGGGTCTCTGCTGGCCACCGGTGGCTTCTGGGGGCTCCTCAGCCCTGCTCAGGCTGCTGGAGCACCCAGGGGTGTTGCCTTCCTGGAGGGGTCTGGTTGCAGTGGGAGGAGAGGGCAGGAGCGGGGCCCCGAGTGTGTGGCTCAGGCTGTTGGCTCCCATCCGCAGCTCTCTGCCGGCAGCAGCTGAGGACAACCCACAGCACGGAGAGGGAACACAGCCAGGAGTGGCTCCCAAGAAGAGGAAGAGGAAAAAGCAACGGGTGAAGGAGTGAAACAGCATTCCTAGGTCTGCATGTGCCCAGCTGGGGCTGGTAGGGAACTCCCCCAGGGCTGGAGTGCCCTGGCTGCATTGAGGGTGGTATTTCACCCCCTAAAAATCCTTTCCCCAGCCTCTGTAGGGATGGAACGGATTAAAGGCGCTCTCTTTTCATTGTCTTTTGCAGTGTGTTTGTGCAGTTTTGCCCCAAAATGGCCACTGCTTGTAGTGGAGGCAAAGTGGGGGGAAAGAATTGAAATGATAATAAAAACCAGCAGTGGTCCTGTCCTTGCCCCTGTGGTTGAGCGGGAGCAAGGACACGCAGGCCGAGGGTGCTGGAAAGCAGTACCCAGCCTGGGAATTGAACACAGCAAGGCAGGTGTGAACACAGTTGTTTTATTTTAAATCAGGGACGTAGGAAGCAAGAAAAAAAAAAATTGCACATTCACACTAAAATCCTCATCAGCCACACCAGGAATGATCCAAGTCTGCAGTCTGAGTTAAAACCCAGTCTGTCCCGGGCCAAGGGGCTCTCACAGCAGGGCAGGGGGACATTGCTGGTGCTCCCCGAGGTGCCCTGGCATTGTCCCTCTCTCCCTCCACCCTGGTCCTGCTGAGCCCCATCCTGGCTGCTGGTGCCAGGGCTGGGAGCAGGCGCTGTCCCAGCACCTTTGTCAGAACCAACACCTTTTGCAGGCACGAAGGCTGCATTTGCCCTGGCTCCTGCCCTGCTCCAGCCCTCAGCTGCAGGGTGGGAAGGCCAGGAGAGCCTTAGCACCAGAGCCCAGGCATCCTGCAGGAGAGCCACCCTGCTCCGGGCAGGCCAAGAGCACCAGAATGTGCAAGAGGTCCTGCTGCTCATTCTTGGAGAAAGAATAAAAAGCACAACCATAGGGTTTAATCACATCACAATAAAATGAAGGAGATGGGTGCAGGCTGGGAAGAGCTGGTGGGAAGGAGCTGCCTTTCCCTGGCACAGCTCCTTCCTGTGGGCAGAGCTGGCTCCTCCCAGGGCTGCAACAGCACAGCTCGACACTACGACAGCGCTGCGGGGTCGGGCAACCTCACTGAACCAAGCTTGAAGGAATTCAAAGGCAATTTAGCTTAAATATAAAAATAAATGTTTCTTTTGTTAAAAAACGTTTAAATATTTGTGAATTTTTTTTTTCTTTTTTTTTTTAATTTCGACTCCGGCAGACACACACACTCACACGGCTCCCAGAGTAAAAAAACCCGGCAGCAAAGCACTCCTGGAAGTGGTGGGGAGCCCACGGGCAGGGATGCTCGTCCCTCACCTGCTGCAGCATTAGGGGGCAGCTCTGGGGGGACCCCGGATCTGGCAGCCTCTTCCCATAGGACCCTCCAGGCAGCTGAAGGGCTGGGTGGGAAAAGGGGAGGCAGCAGCACAGCTCCTGGGAGCTGGTAAAGCCCAGGGATTAAACTCAAAGTGAAATCCAATTTAGATCCGATGAACCCATCGGCTCAGGACTCCTCCACTGTGGCTCCAGAGTGCCCTGAGATGCAGAAGGGGCAACCAGGAGAGAGGGAGAAGAGACTGCCAGGGTTGGAGCCCCCCCCACTTCAGGTTGGGGTCCAGGCCCCAGCCCCCACCAGCTGCCTGCCTGAAGGTCACAACGACGCAGGGACGAGTGCCCCGGCGGGAGCAGCCCCGCAGTGACGCTGCTGTCAACATCCAATTGGCCAGGGCACAGCCCCAAAAAAGGGACGGATGCTCCTGGAAAAAGAAACTCCAAACAGCAAAATCCGGCATAACCAACATGCCGCCACGCACACGGTTCAGTTCTTCCTCCAAACTCGATTCAGTGAGCGCATGGAAGGGGAGCACGAACAAAGCAACACAGAGGGGCTGGACAGGAGCAGGGTGGGGGGAGCAGCGACAGCCAGGGGCCTGAGGGGCCCCATCCCCACTCCACACCTGCACTTGAGGTCCCAGGGAGATGAATTCCCAGCGAGGGGAGTCAGCACCCAGGTCACCCACGGCACTGAGATGCTTGTGCCCACGCCAGGCTGGCGCTAACCAGCCCCGGCTCGTGTTCTGCGGGGCCGGCAGCGAAGCAGAGCCCTCCAGAGGAACCGTGTTCACCAGGCCACGGGATGAAACAATGGGGAAAGATCACAGGACCTGGTGGAGACGGCAGCCCTCAGCAGCCTGGAAGCACGGCCAGCAGGAACGGTGCCTCTGCTGGCTGCCATGCCACAGGGCAGGGGCAGAGGAGGGCGTAGGGACAGCTGGGGAAGCAAAAGGGGGAAGATTTACACGTTATGAAACATGGCAAAATAGAGAGAGGGAGGAACGCTGTGGGTATGTACAGAGGCTCATCCAGCCTTGGCTGGGGAACTGTTCAAGTAAGAAGAGTTTGGTTTCTCCTGTCCCACCTGGCCGCTGCTGCCCAGCAGGGTGTGCGGTGGCCCCGCCTGGCACTGCTGGCACAGCAGCTCCTCAGGTTACTTTTTACGGGGGTGCTGTCTCCGTGCCTGCAGCCGCTGGCGACTGCCCGTCTTGGATCCTGCGCCGATGGAAAAGGTGGGGGTGGACGAACCTGGAAGCACAAAGATTGCTGAGGTCTCTGCAGCCTCACTCAGCTGGCACAGGGCGCAGCGCTGGGATGGAATGGAAGGATCTGCCAGCCCAGCAGGTACCGCTGCTCCAGCCCCAAGCACAGCCCGGCCCTTCTGCTGCTCCCAGCCCAAGGGGAAAATCACTGAATCATACAATGCCCTGAGTCAGAAGGGACCCACAAGGAGCATCAAAGTCCAGCTCCTGGCCCTGCACAGGACAACCCCAACATTCATACTGTGGGGATGAGGCCGTTGGCCAAATGCTTCTGGGATATTGTCAGCCTTGGCACTGTGACTGCTTCCCTGGGAGGCTGTTTCAGAGCTCCACCACCCTCTGGGGAAGAAACTGTTCCTAGTATCTACCTAACCCTCTCCTGATACATCTTCCTGTCATTCCCACTGAGGCTTCCCAAGAGCAAAGCACCAACTCCTTACCAAAGGATGGGCCAACTCCTGCGAAGCCGGCGGCAGGAGTGCTGGGTGTCCCAAAGGAAAGGCTACTGCTGCCGCTGCCCACGGCTCCTGGGACCAGCGCGCTCTGCCCAAAGGTGGGCGCAGGCGTTCCTGGAAAGCAACGTACCACTGTGAGCCAGGGTGGGCAACAAGAGCCTGCAGTGCCCACAGCAGGCACACATCTCCCTCCCCAATCTCCCAGACCAGTCTCTTCACCCAAGAAGGCCTTTTAGTGCATCACGTTGTGCTCCCACTGTAATCCCCAGGCTCTCCGGGCAGCAGAGCAGCACAGGAGAATGTGCAGGTCAGAGAGGAACAAAGTCCTCTGTCCTTCCAGATCAAGCAGTTCCTCAGTGTGTGGGTTTTGGCTCTATGGGAGGCGAGCGAGCCCGGCAAGGGTGCGAAGCGGTAGAGAATCACAGACCTTTGAGATCATCGAGTTGAACCATACCTGTCCACCACCAAACCAGATCCCTGAGCACCTTGTCCACCCATCTTTTAAACTCCTCCACAGATGGCGACCCTACCACTGCCCTGGGCAGCCTCTGCCAGTGTCTAGCAACCCTCTCCAGGAAGAAATTATTCCAAATATCCAATCTAAACCTTGGCATAACCTGAGGCCACTTCCTCTTGTCCCATCCCTTGTTCCTTGGGAGCAGAGCCTGACCCCTGCCTGGCTCCAACCTCCTTTCTGGGAGCTGTGGAGAGTGATGAAGTTTCCCCTCAGCCTCTTCTTCCCCAGGCTGAACAACCCCAGGTCCCTCAGCCGCTCCCCACAGAACTTGTTCTCCAGCCCCTCCACCAGCTCTGTTGCCCACTGAAAGCCTCAGAGAGGCCACAAGGAGTGACCACAGCAAGTGGTGGCAGCGCTCCCGCTCGCCAACAAGCTCTAGGTTGCTTTTAACCACTGGCAAGACCCTGGTTTCTGCAGGGCACCTGGCTGGGCTCACCACTCACACAGAGCCAGGGAGCTGGCATGCCCAGAGGGGCAAGGAGCAGCAGACTGAAAGGATTTTGGGATTCTCCTCCATCACTGAGGGCCGGAGAATCGGCCAGTGAGTATTGGAAGCACCTTCCCAACGCACAGCAAGGCTCAGCGCAGCGCAGGGCTGCTGACCCTGGGATGCTGAACAAGGTCTGGCAGGAAAGCCACTGCCTAAATGCACCCTCCCAGGAAGGTGCGAGCGCCCCGGCTCACCTCCAAACACAGGTTTGTTGTCAGGGGTGCTGGGCACGGCGAAGGCAAAGGGCGTGCTCTGATTCTGTGCACACAGCGCGCTCTGCGTCAGGGAGGAGCCGAACGGCGCTGCCGCCGGGGCTGCCCCGCTCTGCCCAGCGCCAAAGTTGAAGGCCACGGCGGGGGAGCCGCTGTTCAGGGCGGGCGCTGCGATCCCGAAGGTGCCGGCAGAGGGGCCCGGCTGGGCGGCTGCCCCGAAGGTGAAAGGAGCTGGGGTGGTGCCAAAGACGGTGGTGCTGCCACTACTGCTCGTGGTTTGGGTGGTGGAACCAAAGCTGGCAGTGGTGGAGGTGGCTGTCCCGAAGGTGAAGACCGAGGTGGTGGTACCGAACGCCGCCTGTGTGCTGCTGCCAAAGGAGCCCTGGGCACTGGTTGTGCCAAAGGCTGGCTGAGTGCTGCTGCCAAATGCTGGCTGCGCTGCGGGCTGGGCCGTGGCAGCTCCAAAACTGAACGGGGGGCCAAAGCTGACAGGGCCAGGCTTGCTGGCAGGTGGCTGGCTCTCCGCGGTGCCAGCGCTGGCGCTGAAGCTGGGCTGACTCGCTGCTCCAGGATACGGCGGCAGCGGCTTCGCGCTCGCGCTGAAGCAACTGCCAAAAGCTGAAATGGAGGAGCCAAATGTCAACGTCGCTTGGCCTGTGGTAGCTGGGGTAGAAGAGGTCAGTGTGGTGCCCCCAAATATGCTGAAGCCCACGGTGGTGGTAGGAGCTGTCGAGTTTGAAGGTGCCTGGCTGCCAAAGGCAGGGCCTCCTGGGACACTGGTGGTGGCACTGACCGTGGCTGGAGGTGGCTTTCCAAACTGGAACACGGGTGCAGGGGTGGCAAAGCTGGTTTCGGTGCTGGGAGTTGAGCTGGCTGGGCCGCCGAACAGGAAGGGCTGTGCCGTGCTGGTGGATGTGGCAGTGGTGACGGCCAGGCTGGCAGCGGGGGCAGAGGACGTGGGAGGATTGAGTCCAAAGCTGAAAACAGGTTTAACGGTGGCATCTGTGGAGGAACTCTGCGTGGCAGCAGTCGTAGCTGCAGTGGTGAAGATGACATTAGGGAGACCTGTGAATCCTGTCAGGGTCGTGGTGGGGGTTGCTGGCAGATCTGGGGCTGAAGCTGGCTGTGGCGTTGGTTTGAAGGCAAAAGGAGAGACCTTTGCTGGAGATGAAGCTGTGGTGATGCTGCCAAAGATGGGTTTGAACATGGTGGTGGAGGAGGATGTCAAGGGTGGGCCTGAGCTCGCAGACACAGTGACAGTGGCAGTGACGACAGCCGTACAGGGTGCTGTGCTCTCGCTCTTTGGCAAAGCACCAAAGATGGGTTTGAAGACGGGGGTCGTGGTGGGCACAGCAGCGGTCGTGGTGGGCACAGCGGCGGCCACAGCGGTGGCCACGGTCACTTCTGGCTGGCTGGCAGGAGGGGTGTTCAGCATCCCGAAGAGGATGGTGGGCTTCGGGAAGGAAGGAGGCTTGCTGGGGGTCTGGCCCAGCTCTGTGAAGGCAGGAGGTGCCAGGCTGCTGGGGGGCTGTACCCCCAAGGCAGGGGGGGCAGCAGGGGCAGGCGTGCTCAACACGGCCGCGGGCTTGGTGTCGGCAGCGGCTGCGGGCAGGGAACTCGACTCCAGTGACACAGCAGGAGCGGGCGGCTGTGCAGCTGAGGAAGGTGGCTGGGATGCTGCTGCAGCTCCAGTGGAGTCTGGAAAGGGGGAGAGAGCTTATTTAGGGACAGGGTGTCACCTACAGGGTGCCAAGAACCCCCCGGCTGCTTCAAAGGTCCCTGGAGCAGGACCGACCTGTACCAGGCAGACCATGGCAGGGGCTTGGAACTGGATGATCTTTAAGGTCACTTCCAACCCCAACTATTCTGTGACTCTACGACCCAGCCCTTCCTCCTTACTGTGGCTACCAGTAGGGCCACAGGCTCCACGTGCCCAGACTGGCCCCACAGCACCTGCCAGCCAGCTCTGGGCCAGCAGAGCATCTCAACAGGGCGTTTTGCCACCTGCATCCCAGGGAGCAATGTAGAACTCCCACTGCGCCTGCCTGGCTCTGCCACAGTCCTACTCTGCCAACCACCATCCTCTTCCTCCTCACCTGCTGGTGTGGGTGCATCTTGGCTGCTCTGCATCTTCTTCAGGCTGTCCAGGAGCGAGTTGGTGCTGACTGGAGCAGGAGCTGTCGAGGCAGGTGCTGGGGAGGTCACCGGGAAGGCCAGCGGCCTGGACACAGGCGTAGTCTCTGCAGTGGTGCTGGGGACCGCATCTATTGGGAAGGAGCAAGGAATCCGGATCTTTCAGCTTGCTGTAGGGAACCACCTCTTACAGAGCTTCCCAGCAGGCAGGGAAACTGCACGAACATTCCACAGCTCCAACCCTGGGGAACCTCACTCACACAGCCTCAAGTTGCACCAGGGAGGTTTAGACTGGATATCAGGAAAAATTTCTTTACTGAGAAAGTGGCGAAGCCCTGGCAGAGGTTGCCCAGGGCAGCGGGGGAGTCTCCATCCCTGGGGTTCAAACAATGTGTAGATGGGGCGTTTCAGGACGTGGTGGGTACGGTGGGGTTGGGCTGATGGTTGGACTGGATGATCTTAGAGGTCTTTTCCAACCTTAACGATTCTATGATCACCCAGGGGACTCTGGAGCATGAGCTGCCCTGAGCCTGAAGGCACTAAGAGCATTCCTAGATGCAAGGACCTGGTAGGATATGCCCAGGACTTGCCCAGCCTGTGCTACAGACACCCCACTGCCCTGCCCAGCCCCAGGTTTTCATTCCTTGCTGCTCCCCTCGCTTTCTTATTCCATCCTTACCAGCCTTATCCTCCAAGACTTTGTTGAACCACTGCAACGCTGCCTTCTTCTCCGCGTCCAGGTCCTCCGACGTGATGGAATAGCCCAGCTGAGGCGGCGGGGGCTGCCAAGAGAGAGCAGCAGCTCAGCTCCTTCTCAGGGAAGCCGGCAGAGCCTCTCTGAGCGTGTGGTGAAGGGCTGGCCGTCGCAAGACCCGTGAAGCAGGTGGTTCAGCCACAGCACGGCACCGCGGAGCGACGATCCCCGTTCCTTTTGGCCCCCGGCTTGGCGCTGAGGGCACGGCAGGCCTTCCCCAGGCCATTACCTGGTCCGGCAGCAGGCGGCACAATCACGCACAGCCCACCAGACACTGGGGCTGGGGATAGCGTCACTTCCCACTCGGCCAAGGACGGGGCCTCCTTCCTGAGGGCAGGCAGGTCAGTCTCCCCCCAGCCCTGCAGAAATTGCAGTGAGCACATTCTATCGCCAGAGGAGGGCACAAGGGGCTGTGAGACAGCGACGTACCAGCGCCAGCTGGTCCCCCCGGCGAGACGACAGCAACTGGATCTTCCGCTTGCGCTTCCCACTGCTCCCCGACACGGACGATGGGCTCAGGGAATTCTGCTTCTTCCGCACCGCCGTCTCCATTGCTACAGAAGGAGATAAGTGAGGACCAGCTCCAGGCAGGAGAGGTGTTCGCCTGGTACCAATGGGGCTGTCCCTTATGCCTCCTTTCCAGGTGATCTATCTCAGAGGGCAAAGCCAGGGGCATGGCTTTAAGCCAAGGACAAGGCTGCGATGCCCTGGAAGAGCAGCTGGCTGCAATATATCCCAGGGAAGTCTGTTCCAAGATCCTGCTGGGACTCTACAGGGCAGCAGCCCCTTCCCACCTCAGCAGACAATCCTTTCACTCTGTCTACTCGAACCACAAACCACACGAACTGTGTGGGTCACATCTAGTGCCATGCCACGGGACCCTGTCTGCGACAGGCACAGAGGAAACCCTCTCCTTTCCAGCTGAGGAAGCACTGGAATAAGCTCAGCCTCGAATTTGGTCAGGGTGCACAGCAGATGTTCTGCCGACATCTGGAGCCCTGCTGGCCTCAGGGCTGGTGCATCCCCTTGCAGACCAGCTCCCACCTGGCTGTGAGCAGTGACACTGCCAGCAGCCCTCACGTATCCCCTGAAAATCCCTTTAAGGCAGGCACTGAGGCCAGCAGAAGCACCACTGTCTTGGGACCAGCACATTCCTAGTGTCCCAGTGACATCTTAAGCCAGTCCCACCTGCAGACCTCAGCCACATCCTGTCCCACTGCTTGCTTACACTGGTGGCCCATACAATCCGGGCACGGAGCTGGGTCCCACCTAGCTCACCTTTCTCTGTCTGCAACTCCTTGTCTGATTTCACTGGAGTGGAAGCACTGGAGCGGTGCAACTCCTCTTCCCTGCACAAGTAGGAAAGAGCCAGTTAGGGTCAACCCCAGGCAGCAGGACAGGGCTGAACATGCCAAGAACTCCCACCAGCATCCCTGGTCACTTCCTCCGCCTCAGGACAACAGCCTTGCCCTCAGTGCACCAGCTGGAGAGTGGCTCCAGGCAGAGGAGCTGCTCCCCTCCCTGGGACCCCAGCTTGGCTAAGCTGCACCCACTGCCCCTTGCAGGTTCCTGGCTTGGGCCCACCCTGTCACCAGGGTGGGCAGCTGGGTCAGTTTTAGTTCCAACATAAGCTCAGGTCCTTCTCTGAGCCAAGACAGAAGAGAACCAGGGCCTGTACTGTGAGGCAGGTGATAAAATACAACCCAATTGCAGCTCCCGTGCATGGATTCTGAGGAGAAGGCAAAAGTCAGGGCTTGTCTCCTTCCAGAGTTTCAGGAACCCACGCCAATGGCACAAGGCAATGTCACCTCTGTGGCAATCTGAGCCCTTAAATAGCTAACCCAGCCTGGAAGCAGGGCAGGGATGGTGCAGTGCAGTACTGCTGCTGGGAAACAAAACAGCAGAGACACAAATCAACCCAGGAACAAAGAGATTTCCACACTTGGGGGTGACCAAGCAGCCTGGAGTGTCCCAGCTCCAGTGCAGAGGAGGACCCAGGCACTGGGGAAGCTGAGAAAGTGCTACTCTCCTGCTGGCTGGCTTCATGCAGGCACTTGCCAGGTAAGTAGTTACCTTGCTTTCTTGAGAGGCCACTCTGGTGTCTGGGGGCGGGAGGATGCTGGGCTGGACAGTGGGGAAACGCTCACACCACTTCTCTTCCACAGCTGGAATGCAGAGAGAGACCAGCAGCAAGTCAGGACAGGAGAGGGAGCACAGCCTCCCCTCCTTCTGCTCGCACACAAGTTAAACATCACCTCCCAGGGTTAATGACCCCAGAGCCTCTCTTGCTTCACCACTGCTTAACTCCCCTACATATTCCATGGAGCACAGTCTGGCTACCCCAGAGGGAATCTGCTCCAGGAGCAAGCAGGCTCCAGGCTCGTTACAGCCTGGTCTGGATGGGGATGAGGCTGCTGCTGGTCTGATGCCAGCTCCTGCCTTTGTGTGGCACAGGCAGACGCTGCCTGGCTGCCTCAGGTGCCCTCATGTGTGTGGGGCTGCTCCAGAAGGAACCAGTCACCTCCTTGCCAGGAGCTCAGAGTGAACAGACCCTGCCTCAAGGATTTTAGACTTAACCCAGCCAGAGGAAACCTTTCCCTACTCATGTATCCTGGTGGACAGTTTTCCCTACACACACACAGAGCTCCACATGCCATGGCTATCATCCCACTGTCTGACCCAGGATGAATCTGTTCTGGGAACAAGCAGGCTCCTGGCCTGGATGGGGATGAGGAGGTGGAATGCTGTGTGTATGATGCCAACCCTTGCCTTTGTGCACCACAGCATTTTATTACAGCTCAGCAGCTGCTGAGGGGACCTGGGTCAAGGTGGGAACGTACGGCTCCAATTTTTGCTGATTCAGCTGAAAAGGCAGCAGTGCAAAGTGATTTTTTTTCCCCTTTCACTCAGATTAATCTGCCCGAGGTTGAGCAGGGAGGGGAAAAAAGCCTCTTTATGGCTCCAGTGTAAAACAAGCACAGCAGCAGGGGAGAGTTCAGCCCAGGGACTCTCCAGCAGCACACACCAAAGGACAAGTCCTACCACTGCCTGACCCTGGGGAGAGGAAACCGCCTGGCTGAGCCGCACAGGAGAATCCTGGCAGTACCCACTGCCAGGCACCCAGTGGCAGCGCTCTCTTCCCATTATCCCAGCATTCCAGTTTCAATCCCAGAGGAGGACTGAGCCACTCTGCACCGCGCTTGGCTCCGGTGCTGCCTTTGACAAGCTATTTCCTACCTGTGAGAGGCCCCGGCTGGAGCTGTAGGAGCTGGCGATGGCATTGCGGATGGAGCTGGGGATCCCACCAGTGTATGTGTTGTTGAGGGAGCTCACAGAGGAGGTGCGTGACCTCTTGTTTGAGCATTCATCTGGGCAGTGTGAGACGTGGCCCCTCTTCAGGGAGCCAGGCCTGGAGGAGGTTAGGGAAGATTTCATGAGCTCCCCAGAGGTCCTTTCAATGGAGGAAACCAACCACATTCATCTTACACAGCTTGGAAATAAGCCTCAGCATAGCCCTTAGGGCCACCAACCTGTGCTCAGGGTGACAGACCAAAGGCATGGCCACAGCCTCTCCTGCTCTGCCCCAAAGCTGGGCTCCACAAGCAAAAGTCAAGCACCTTTTTCAGAGCCCACAGTCTTTTGGACCCCCCTCCCAGCTCACAGCCATTGCTTTTGGCCTGTTGGACACTTACTTGGGTATGAGAGAGGCAGGGGCACCGTTGGCTACCAGTGGCTCAAAGGCCGACTGCGCGCTTCCACTGCTGTCGTGGCGCCTGCGGGAGAGAGGGCAGAAGCCTGTGGTAGCAAGGAGGCAGCAGGGACAGGGCCTGCCCTCCCAGCATAGGAGAGGATCCCTTCTAGGGGAGTGAGGCACTGGGAAAGCACCAACCTTGCTTTTATTGCTGCCCCTCAACACCCAGGGCAGGCCTCCACCTGCCCCTCAACATCCAGGGCAGAGTTTTTCCCTATCCACATCCTGCTGCTGGTTTTCTCTCCATCTGGTCCTGTCCTCACTGCCTCTCACCCCAAGTTGCCCCCCTCCCAGCACAAAGAGCTTCCCCATCTGCACAGAGTAGTTTTGATGTAAAAAAAAAAAAAAATCTTTGCTCAAACCCATTATTCTACACCAAAACTATTCCAGACACTCAGCAGCTCATTTCTGGAGCAGGCCTGATCTCTGAAACTCCTGTTTCTGACCTCCCCCTAATCAGTGACCTGGACTGTTTGAGTTAGGAACCTAACAGCCTGTCCCACAACGACTCAGTGAGGACCTGAGTGTGAAAGTCTTAAAGCCAATCCTGGCGGGTGTGAGCAGCCCTGTGGCTTAGCCCAAGCATTTCCCTTCAGCTCCAGGCAGGCTGACCCTGCGCTCACCAGCTGAGTCAGGCTCCTTTCTGCCCTCAAAGGCCACAGGATTTTCTGTCTATGAGCATCTTCGTCCTTGCCAGACATTAATGCCTTCAAAACTGGTTTTCATGACAGAGCTGTACACTGGCATGTTAAAAACCAAAGAGAATCACAGACCTGTTAAGGTTGGAAAAGCCCTCTTAAGCTCAACCAGTCCAACTGTGCTTGCTCAACCATGTGTCCAAGAGCCACATCTACATGCCTTTTGAACCCCTCCAGGGATGGAGATTTCCCCACTGCCCTGGGCAGCCTCTGCCAAGGCTTCACCACTCTTTCAGTAAAGAAATTTTTCCTGATATCCAATCTAAATCTCCCCCTGGCACAACGTGAAGCCATTTCCTCTCATTTCTGGGGAGAAGAGACCAGCACCACAACCTCCTTTCAGGGAGCTGCAAAGAGCAATAAAGAGCAAACAGAACAAAGAGAAAAAGAAAGGTGACTCTGCCTGTGCACCCACCCTGTTGTTGCCCCAATCAGCCCTTGCAGGGCTCAGATTCACCAAGCTGAGGCAAGGATTCAAAGGCAGAGGGAAATTCTGTGACCGAGGAGAGGACAGCACGCCCTGCTGCAGCAGGAAGGCAGCTGGTGGCTCGCTGCAAACAGCCACTCATCCTGCTGGGCTTTCAGGGCCATCTCCAGGAGCAGCCCCAGCACAGCAGGCAGGACAATGTGCCCAAGCCACTCTTCCGTGGTCTCCCAGCTCCCTGGCTCGAGCCCAGGCAGGCAGCCCCAGCACGTGGTGGGCAGAGGGGCACGATGTGAACAGCCTCCATGTGCACAAGTGGAAGTACGAAGAAGAGGAGAAGGATAGTGAGGTAGTGCTGTGCCCAGGCACTTAGAAAGGCTCCAGAATGCCTTGGCACCCAGGATTTACACCTTGTCCTTTCCAGAGCACTGGCAAAGACACTGCACCCTCATTTCCTGGAGCTGAAAATCCCCAACCTTGATGAATGAATCCAGAAGATGAGTCTCTCTCGTTCACCTTTGGGTTTTTACCTCCTTCTGCTACCTACACTGCACAAAGGACACAAGCAGGTCTTTTAAAGCACAACGCTTCCATCTGGGGCTGTAAGACTTGGGGATCCCATCTCTCCTGGAAGCCTGGGACTGGCTGAAGGGTAGAGACGATGAGCTTACAGTAGATACCAGCACTTCACACGTCTCCCCAGCCTGCATACTGCTGCAATGGCAGAAGTTGCTTCCCTGATCCACATCCCAGCGTCTCCCAACCTCAACAATGCAGGGGAATGTGCCTGACCCACAAGCTTGCCCAGACAAAAAACATAAACCATATCCCTTTCATCTCAAGGGCAAAAGAACTCATGGAGGAGTTTCCAACAGAGCCCAGAGGGCCGAGTGAGGGGCTGTGCTTTCATTCCCACAGCATTTTGCCAACCCAGGCTCTTGCATCCTGTTTGTCATCACTGAAGTGCTAACCCCATTTATGACCTTTCCAATGCACTGGCAGTGACCTGGACTGCTGGTTTCTTACCTCCTCTTGCGCTCCTGATCGTTTCCAAAAGCCTGGTCTTCCTCCTCCTCCTCCTCCAACTCCACAGCTCTCTTCCTGCTCTCCTTGATGGCATTCAGCACAGTCTCTTTTGCACATGGATCTGGGCTGCTGGTGGCCGGGAAGGCCAGGGGTGAGGTCAGCTGCTCCAGTCTGTGAGGCAAAGTGAGGTGTTAGGAAACATGGAACCTGCAGAATGGAATCCCCCACCCAGTGCCCCAGCTGCTGCATGGAAGTGCGGAGAGAATCATCATAGAATGTCTTGATTTGGAAGGGATACAACAAAAATCATCGAGTCCAGCTCCTGTTCCTGCACAGGACAACTCCAACATTCACACCATGGGGCTGAAGCCATTGGCCAAATGCTTCTGGAATACTGTCAGCCTTGGCACCATGACTGCATCCCTGGGGATCTGTTCCAGGGCTCCACCACCCTCTAGGGGAAGAACTTTCTCCTAATGTCCAACCCAACCCTCCCCTGACACATCTTCCTGTCATTCCCTGGGGTCCTGTCCTTGCTCTCCACAGAGAAGAGCTCAACCCCTGCTCCTCCTCCTCCCCGGGTGAGGAAGCTGCAGAGCACGATGAGGTCTCCCCTCAGTCTCCTCTTCTCCAGGCTGAACAGACCCAGGGACTTCAGCTGCTCCTCACGCGCTTCCCCTCCAACTCCGTGCCCTCCTCTGGACGCTCTCCAGGAGCTTTAGATCCTTTTTACCCTGTGGCTCCACAACTGTCCCCAGTGCTCGAGGTGGGGCCACCCCAGTGCAGAGCAGAGCAGGACAATCCCCTCCCTCTCCCAGTTGGTGATGCCATGCTGGATGCCCCCCAGGACACAGTCGCCCTGTTGGGCTCCTGCAGGTCCCCCTGTTCGCACACTCACACAGGGGAGCGGCTGAGGCTGGCAGCCGGCCGGGCGATCTTGACGGTGATGGGGCTGTGCAGCGGGGCAGCCCGGCGAGCCCAGGGGGTGCTGCCGGGGGAGCGGCCGGACCAGCAGGCAGTGGGGAGGCTGAGCAGCGTGGGGCTCTGAGCTGGTGGCAGCGGGTAGCGGCGGCGCAGGATTCTGTGGGGAAAGAGAGCACTCAGCACTGTGGGGCTCCTCCTGGCTCCCTGCTTCTCTTACCTGCAGGGCCCCCCAGCTCCCATCACCATCCTCCTGCCTCCCCCAGTTCCCCTTGCCACCTTCAGAACCCTCCAGGACCACTCGCCACCACCCTGAGATCCCCCACCTTGCTGCCCTCCTGCTCCCCACAGGCGCCCTTGCCAACCCCCATGGTGTCATGAACCCCCCACTTACTTGCAGCCCCTCAGTCCTCTTTGCCTCTCTTCTGCTTCCCCTCAACACCCCCTGTGTTGACACGATCCCTTCACTTTCTTGCAGCCTCCTGGCTCCCCTGCTGTCCCCCCAGTCCCCCCCTGCTTACCTGCAGTGCCCCCCCACAACGCCTCCCCCTCAGTTACCTGCTGGCTCCCCAGTTCCCCCAGGCCTGCCTGCAGCCCCCCATCCCTCGTCCCCCTCCCCCTTACCCGCAGCATCCTTGCCCTCCTCCCCTCCCCTTGGCTTCCCCCCACGCTCCCACACCACCCTGTCCTTGGCTCCCCATAAAATACCCACAGCTCCCGTCTCCCTCTCCGGTGCTTCCCCAGCTCCATCCCGGAGCCCCCCGGTTCCTCTCCCTCCCCCGTGGCTCTCCCCGCTTCTTACCCACAATTCCCCGTTTCCTCTCGGCGCCCCCCTGTTCCATTACCCGCAGTCCCCCGGTCCCGCCCCCCCCCTCCGGTCCCCTCCCATCGGCCCCCCCACCCCCTCCCCGTACCCTCCTCGCCGCGGCTCCCCCCGCACGGCCGCTCTCGCGGCGCCGCCCAGGCCGCCGCCGGGGCTGCCGTTGGCCGCGGCCTTGCGAGGCGGCGGCAGCGGCGGTGCGGGCGGCGGGGCCCGCATGGCGCACCAGAGCCCCGCCGCGCCCAGCGCCGCCGCGCCCAGCAGAGCCGCCCACGGCAGCGCCACGGCCGCCGCCACGGCCGCCACCGCCACGGCCGCCGCCGCCACCGCGCCCCGCCTGGGGCCCGCCATCAGCACCGCCCGCCACCGGCCCGGCCTGCACCGCGGCGGGGGCGGAGCGCGGGATCCCGGCCTGCACCGCGGCGGGGGCGGAGCGCGGGATCCCGGCCTGCACCGCGGCGGGGGCGGAGCGGGGGATCCCGGCCTGCACCGCGGCTCTGCCGGAAGTGGGGGGGGTGGTCCCGGCCTGCACCGCGGCGGGGGGCGTGGAGTGGTGGGAATGGCCGCGAGGCGCGGCGGGGGGCGTGCAGTGGTGGGAATGGCCGCGGGGCGCGGGGGAAATCCCTGCTTCCTCCCGCCCCTCCCTCCTGTCCCAGTCCAGACCCCCCCTTGTCCCTGTCTTGTCCCCCCCCGTCCCGACCGGTGTCCCCGATCTTCACAGAATTGTCTGTGTGGGAAGGGACCTCAAAGCCCATCCAGTTCCACCCATGCCATGGGCAGGGACACCTCCCACTGGATCAGGGGGCTCAAAGTCCCATCCAACCTGGCCTTGAACACCTCCAGGGATGGGGCAGCCACCACTGCTCTGGGCAACCTGGACCAGGGCCTCCCCACCCTCACAGCAAAACATTTCTCCCAAAATCTCATCTCAATTTCCCCTCTTGCAGCTCAAAACTCATCCTGTCCCTGCACTCCCTGATCCAGAGCCCCTCCCCAGCTTTCCCAGAGCCCCTTTCAGTCCTGGGAGGTTACTCTAAGGTCTCCTCACAACCTTCTCTTCTCCAGGCTGAACAACCCCAGCTCTCTCAGCCTGTCCTTGGATGGGAGGTGCCCCAGCCCTCGCATCATCTTCCAGGTTATTTTCATTCTCTCCTAGGTTATTTTTGCGGAGGATTGAGCAAACTCCTTAGGGATGAGCCCTGGGACTCCTGTGGTGACACAGTCCTGCAGTATCACAGTATCACAAGGTTGGAAAGGACCTCTGAGATCATCAAGTCCAACCTATAACCCAACAATAACACCAACCATCATCTAAACCATGGCACTCAGTGCCTCATCCAGTCTCCCATTAAACACCTCCAGGGTCGGTGACTCCACCCCCTCCCTGGGCAGCCCATTCCAATCACCCTTTCAGTGAAGAACTTTTTCCTCCCATCAAGCCTAAACTTTCCCTGATGAAGCTTGAGTCCCTGCCCTCTAGTTCTGCCACTGGTCAAAGTGGCATACATGCCACGGTGACACACATCCCCAGAAACATAGATCCTGGGTGACAGGTTCTGCAGTGACACAGATGCCATGGTGACACAGGTCCCCTGGAGCCGCAGGGCTGGGCTGGAGGCTTTATTGAAAAATCAAAACCACACGATGCAGGGATTATTATTATTATACAATGACCAAATAAAAATTCAACACAACCTGTAGTTGGAGGAGCACCCCTGCTGTCCCCGTCACCAGCAGCCAGCACTGGGGACCCTGGAGGGGACACTGCCCCCCTGCCAGCACCCGACAAGATACAAAAAGGAGGAGAATTTACAGCCATGAGTGGTGTTGCTGCCTCTGAGCCCCTGCGACCCCCTCACTGTCCCCGGCCCCAACGTGGCCTGGAGGCCTGAGGTAGCTGGGGGTTCCCCACGCAGGCAAGACCCTCCCTCAACAGATTGGGGAGGGGTTTGGGGCTCCCCTTGTCCTGCAGGAACAGGATGGCTGGTATTGCATTGGAGGGGAGCTACTGTGGGTATGGCTGCAGTGGGGTGTGAGGAGCTCTGAGGGGTCCCCGGTGGACTGGGAGTACAGAGCAGGTGTGCTGGCAGCAGAGGTGGTGGTGGGGACACTGTGTCCCTGCGTGGTTATGCTCTCCTGTGTGTAGCAGGTGGCAGCCCTGAAGCCATGGTGATGGCCACACAGGGGGACAGAGGCAGGTCCCACTGCTCCCAGTGCTGGCCAAAGGCTGATGGGTGGCACTGGGAAAGCATGGTGACAGCCCGGCCACTCTAGGCAATGCCACCGCTTCCTAAAGGGAGAAAGGCCAAATCTTGCACCTCCTGAGCCCCGAGGTGGCTGGTGGGGCTGTCTCACCCCGTGAAGGCAAGGTGCAGGCAGTGACATTGCCAGGCTGGGAAGGACACCCCGGCCCCGCAAAGGGCACCAGGAGAACCGTGGGGAATGGGGAGAGCGCTGTGCCATCTGATGGCACCATCAGTGAGAGGAGCTGGGGGGCTGGAGCTAGCAGACACCCCCCTGCCCTCTGAGCCCCCTGCTCCAAGGCACAAAGGTTCCCTGGCCAGTGCCAGCCCCACGGCAACGCTGGCACCCTCGCTGGGTGGTGAGGGCACAGGGGTGGCACCAGGCTGGAGAGAACAGGCACAGGGAGCTGCTCACTCTGGCTGTGGGGTGCTCTGTTTTTGGGACACCCTGGCTACCCCCGAACCCACTGTCCTGTTGTTCTAGTCCCACCTCCTCATCCCCAGGAGCTGGTGGCTTGTGCGGTGGCACCATGGTTGCCCAAACCCACGCCCAGCACCTTGTGGAGGGTTTATTGCTGGCATGAACACAGTGATCTGTTGGGGCAGGGCAACCCAGCTCCAGGGGCACGGGGACATCCTGGGCATGGGGGACAGGAGGTCCTGGCAGAATCCCCCTTGCTGTCCCCACTGCTCCCTCCTCACGGCCGGCTGCTCCAGGCACTGCTGTTTGCACCCCAATCTCACCAGCCAGGCTGTCCCACGGGAGTGCACCTTGCAGCGGCCAAAGGCACTCGGTGCCCCTGCAGAAGGTGGGGGCACACCTAGCACCAAGCCTAGCAGCACCCCAAAAGCTGGCTCCCAACCTGGCAGCACCCCTTGGCACCGCAGTGGGATCCTTTGCAGGGGGGAGATGTTTGCACCAAGCCAGAGACTGGGTTAAGGCTGGAGAAGCAGCGAGAGACGAAAGAAACCCAACTGCTCTCGCTCAGCCAGAGCTGGCTCAAAGAGTTCCAAAAATCTGTGCAAAACCAAAACTAAAGGGTTAAAGACCCCCCCTCCCCACCCCCCCAAGACTGCCCCAGGCCCAAGCAGCTCTAATAAATACACGTGCGGTTTGCGGCTGGCGTCAGCCCAGCGAGCCCTCGTTCCCAGCCGCAGGCTCTCGGTGCTCCGGTGCTGGAGGCGGCTCCTGGTGGGGGAGGAGGTGGAGGACATGTGCTTCGGTGTGGCTCTTGCACCAGTTATCCTGGATCTTCCCAAAAGGCTGCGCCGAGCTGGGTCCCAGCCCGCTGTGGGGGTGACTCCGCGGGCCGCTTCCACCGCGGGCGCTAATCTGCACCTGGAGTGCAGAGAGACGCTCAGGGGGTGTGGAATGTCCCCTTGATGTGATGGTGATGTCCCCTTGAAGTGATGTGGTATCTCCCTGCATCCCTCCCCCCCATTACCCTGGGACCCCAGGGCTCCACATGGCAGAAGAGCCCCAGTAGCATCCCAGCACCCTGTGCAGGGGCATCGCTGGTCACAGAATTATTAAATTTCCAGATTTGGAAGGGATCCACAAGGATCATTGACTCCAACTCCTGTCCCTGCACAGGACACCCCAACAGTCACACCATGGGGCTGAGGCTGTTCGTCAAATGCTTCTGCAATATTGTCAGCCTTGGCATTGTGACTGCATCCCTGGGGAGCTGTTCCAGGGCTCCACCACCCTCTAGGGGAAGAATCTGTTCCTCATGTCCAACCCAACCCTCCCCTGGCACATCTTCCTGCCATTCCCTGGGGTCCTGTCCTTGATCATCACAGAGAAGAGCTCAGCCCCTGCTCCTCCTCCTCCCTGAGTGAGGAAGCTGCAGAGCACGATGAGGTCTCCCCTCAGTCTCCTCCAGGCTGAACAGACCAGGATCCCACAGGGATCTCCCTGAGGCTTTGCCCATGCATCCCAAACATTTCCAGGTTGTACCACCCAACGTGAAACCCACGCCCGCTCGCTGCCACAGGCAAGGCTTCCCCATCCTGCCCTGCTCCTTCCCAGATCTGTGCTGGGATCCACTCACCATCCTCATCCCAGCCCTCTGCCACTCCCGCCAGCTCGTAGTGCTTCTTGCGCAGCTCCCCCAGCTTCTGCCGCTCCTTTTGTAGCTGGTTTTCCAGCTCCAGCACCCGCACCTGTGGGACATCACACACACCACGGCTATCCCTCACCCTGGCATGGCACCAAGCTGCTCCAGCTGGCACGGAGCCACACGGGGCTGGGCACACCCTTCCCCACACATTATCTCCCTGATAGCGAGCCCTGAGACCACCGAGGTCTAGGATCAGATCAGATCAGGTCACAGCAGTGCTGTGATGGGAAGTGGTCCTGGGGAGGGGACCAAGCTCTGGTGGGCACTGCCTGTGGAAGCAGATGAAGGCAGAGCAACCACATGGGTATCCAGGGAAGGGGAATTCATAGACCCACAGAATAGTTTCTGTTGGAAGGGACCTCAAAGCCCACCCAGTTGCAGCTCCCTGCCATGGGCAGGGACACATCCCACTGGATCAGAGCCCCATCCAACCTGGCCTTCAACACCTCCAGGGATGGGGCAACCACCACTTCTCAGGGGAACCTGGGCGAGTGTCTCACCAACCTTATTGTGAAGAATTTCTCCCTAATGTCTACTCTAAATCTTTCCCCTTCCAATTTAAAGCCATTCTCTTTGTCCTGTCCCTTGTAAAAAGTGCCTCCCCAGCTTTCTTGGAGCCCCTTCCTGTACTGAATTCCCCCAAGATGCTCCCGTGGGTGCTGTGGGGCAGCCCAGTGGGCACACAGAGGAGCAGGGGGAGGCCACGGGCTGCAGCACCGTGATGGTGACAGTGTCAGGGAAGCTTCAGGGACCAACCACATGCGTCTCCTGGGCAAACCCTGCTGTTGCCTTCATGCCTTGGTCTTTGCCCATGGGCTGGTGCTGCCTGGGGGCTGGCAGGCGGGCAGGGTACCCCCTTCACCCCTCCAGCCTGCGCAGCCTCTCGTTAGCCCAGATGAGGCAGTGGTGGTGGGTGAGTTTCCTAAAGCACAGGGGAGCCTCCTACCTGTGAGTCCATCTCCTGACGCTTGATCTGGGTGAGTGTCATGCTGGAGAAGTCCATGCTGTCTGCAGAGAAAGACACCACCAGTCCCCCTCGAGATCTGCTCCTCAGCTGGTCCCCCACCAGCAGCTCCCCCGCTGCGGGCAGGGTCTGCCACCACTGGAGATGCAGGCAGAGACCTCCAGGGCAAGGCCAAACGAAGATGGCAAGCGCCAAGAACAGAGGTGTCAGGGCAGGTCCATGCTCCTGCACCCCATGCTTACCTTTCTCCTCCACCTGGGACTTCCCAGCCTTGGTGGAGGCCACTACGCCGGCCGTGGCCTGGGTGACGCCGCGGGAGGCTTGCTGGAGCTTGCAAAGGTTGGCGCTGTCTTTGTCTGCCTTCACCTGCCCGGGGCAGTGAGGAGGGGTGAGCTCATGCCCTCCTGGGTGAGCAGAAGACCACTCCCATGGTCCGGGGTGACCACACGGTGCCCCAAACCATGGCTGGGGAGCAGTCTCACTGCTGTGTCCCTCCAGAGCTGGGAGTTGGCAATGGTGGAAGAGCCTCCCGGAGCAAAGGGCTCTTACCTTGGAGGCTGCCACTAGCTGGGCAGTGCTGGCTGCAATCTCCCGTGAACAGACCATCAGCTCCTCGAATGTCCCCTTGCCTTGCACCACCAGGTCAGCAGCGTCGCTACGGGAGGGCAGAGACAGGGGCTGGAGCATCTCCCCAACACCCCCTCCCCTGAGGACAGCAGGACCCTGCTATCCTCCCCCCATCCCCTTGGGACAGTAGGACCCTGCCATCCTTCCCCACTCCTCTGGTGACAGTGGCACTTACACCATGACAGTGGCACCCCAGCCCACGGCCTTGGAGGCAGAGATGAGACCCTCAGTCCAGCGGGAATTCTTGGCGTAAAACTCCTTGGGGGACGCCGCACCCTGCCATGAGGAAGGGCAGGGTCACACGCTGGGGATGGGGGCACTGAGCCCCAAGGGGCTCCCAGGGGAACAGAGTTCATTTAGGATGGGTGTGGGAGCCAGGGAGACACTGAACCCCCAGGGGTTACAGGGTCCCCTATGTGTGAAGGGGGATCAGGGATCTCCGTGACCCCAGAGAGCAGAGCCTGGTGACAACTTGGGGCTGGGGCAGGAGCTCTGGCAGACAGTGCTGATGCCCCAGTGGGCTCAGACCCATCCCTGGCTGGCCAAGCTCCCCCGCCCTCACCCCTGCTTCCACTCACCCGTCCACTCTCCACGATCTCTCTCTGGAGGTCCTTGGAGGCCAGGACCAGGACATGGATGGCCTGCATGAGGCCCGTGCAGGAGCCCAGGATTCTGCGAGACAAACCTCACTGAGCCCCACTTGGGCAGCAGGGAGACCCCAGAGCCGGGGGGGGAGCTGCTCTGCCCGCAGCACTGGGCCCCATCCTGCCTGCCCACCTCTCCCCAGCGCCCCGCTCACCACTCACCTCTCATTCACTTCCAGTTTGACCCCAGTGTCACCAGCCCGTGCCTTGTTCAGCATCTCCTGGTAGAGGGAGGAGAGGCTGTGCTGAGCCCCGTGCACCGCCCTGGCCTCGAGCTGATGTTCTGGGCACGCATGGTACCCATGGGTGCCTCGTGGTGACTCTCACCTCGATCCGGGCGGCTGCCGTTTCGATGGCCGCTGCCGTTGCTGCCATCTCCTTGTCCACCAGGTCACCCAGCTCCTCCTGCTTGATGTCCAGCCCCCTGGGCCGCAGCTCCTGGGGATGGGAGGGGATGAAAGGGATTGTTCAGAGGTCACATGGCCCCTCTGGCGCTGCCTGCCACAGCCCAACCCCATCCCACCAGCCATCCTGGGGCACCCACCTCCCCAATGGCACTGATCTGGCCCAGGCAGGTTGTCACCAGGCTGCAGTCGGCGCCTTCCACCGTCCCTGGGTCTTGCAGGGCACTGAGGTAGCTGACAGCCTCGCTGCCGCACTGCTTGCACATCTCCAGCAGACCTGCACAGGTAGCAGAGGTTGAGGATGCTGTACAAGGGGACAGAGATGCCTGGGCCCTGCCTTCCCCAGCATCCTCCTCACCTGCTGTGCTGTCCACCCCAGCATCCTCCTCACACCAGCCCATCTGCTCCCCTGCCTGCTCCAGCATCCTCCTCACCCCAGCATCCTGACCACACTCTCTCCTGCCCACTCCAGCATCCTCCTCACCCCAGCAACCTGCCCACCTACTCTCCTGTCCACATCACCACCTTCATCGCCCCAAAATCGTGCCCACCCACTCCAGCATCCTGCCTGCTCCAGCATCCACCTCACCTGCTCTCTTGTCTGCACCAGCATTCTTTTTGCCACAGCATCCTCCTCACCCCAGAATCCTGCCCACCTGCTCTCCAGCCTGTCCCAGTAACCTCATCCCAGAATTCTTCTTACTGGTCCAGCATTCTCCTCACCCTAGCATCCTCCTCGCCTGGTCCCTGCCTGTCTCAGCATCCTGCCCATCGCTCCCCTTCCCGCGCCGCGGGGCAGCACTCACGGTCTGCGGGCTCCATGGGGGCCACGTGGGAGGTAGCGCTGCCCTGCAGGAGGGTGTCGCTGATGAGGTGGGCAAAGAGGGCCAGGCAAGGCAGGAGAGAGCCTACGGCTGTGATGGGAGAGGGGGGCAAACGTCAGCCCCAGCGGGCACTGCCCACCCAGCCCTCGAGTGTTGGAGCTGCCCCTTTCCCCCCAGCCCAGTCCCTTCCAGCTCCCACCTGCGTGACTGGAAAGGTATTTGCTGTGTGCATCCCGCAGCCGCTCTACACACTCGGAGGCTGCCAACGTCCTGGACAGGAGGCAATCTGCAGGCACACAGCAGGCAGGACTGGCACAGCTGCTCTCTGCCACCAGCCCAGCCCGCAGGACAGGGGCTCTGCAGGGTGGTGGGTTGGGATAAGCTGGGATTGGCGAGCACGGCAGAACTCACCTGCTGAGCCGGTGCAGCTGATGTGAGCGGGATCTTCCAGGCGACTGAGGGCATCCTGCACCATCCGCTCCGCCTCCCGCGCCGTGCCCCGCAGCAGGGCAAACTGCTCCTCTGCCAGGCGCTCCCGCAGCGCCCGCTCCCCGCTCTCCTGCCGAGCCGGCGTGGTTGTCACGACCCCCGCTGGCTGGGACCCTCCCTGCACCCCACTGCTGCCTCCAGCTCTCCCAAACCCCCCGCAGCTCGGCAGGGAGGGGGATGCCAGGCTGCCCCTGGGGTACCTTGTCTCTCAGCTGCGTCTGCAAGGTCTCCAGCTCCACCCTGCTGCTCTCCTGCTCGCGGCTGAGCGTGTCCCGCAGCTGCTGCAGCTCGGCCCGCAGCGCGGCCATCTCCTCCCCGTGCCGCTCCGCCGCCCGGCTCAGGCTGTCCCTCTCCTGCTCCAGGCCAGCGATGCGGGTGCTCTGCTCCACTCCTGCCTGTGTGGGCACAAAACACCGGTCGGGGTTGTGCTGAGGGCAAACCCTCCAGTTTGGGAACCTGATCATGGTCCAGGCTGGGGCCACTCCAGTCATCTTGGCTCGGTGCACCGTAACCTGTGCAGGTTGCAGCTCTGCATCACCCTTGCACTGCTGGCATCGCTTGGGCCAGGCAAGGCCCTGTGGGGAGCCCTTGCATCATTTGTCAGTGAAAATTCACTTTTAGTACGACTGTCAGCACCGTGATGGAGCAGGAGCCGGCTCTGCCCTGTCCCGGCCCAGCACAGCTCCATTTTCCTGCTAGCTTCTGCCTTCTGCAACAAGCCTGGAAACCCCTGCTGTCCTCCACAGCTTTGCAAGCATGAAATGCCCTCTGGCAGGGCAGCAAGCCCGTGCGAAGGCTTGTGATGTGATGGAATGTTCCCTGCTGGGTTTTCATAGAATCATTAAAGTTGGAAAAGTCCAACCATCAGCCCAACCCCACTGTGCCTGCTAAACCATGTCCCCACGTGCCTTGGTTACACATTTTTGATTTCCTCCAGGGATGGAGACTCCCCCACCGCCCTGGGCAGCCTCTGCCAGGGCTTCACCACTCTGTCAGCAAAGACACTTTTCCCAATATCCAATCTAAACCTCCCCTGGCGCAATGTGAGGCCGTTTCCTCTCATTCTATCACTTGTGACTTGGGAGAAGAGCCCAGCACCCACCCCACCACAGCCTCCTTTCTGGGAGCTCCAGAGAGTGATGAGGTCTCCCCTCAGCCTCCTCTTCTCCACATTGAACAGCCCCAGGTCCCTCAGCCAATCCCACAACCCCTGTTCTCCAGCCCCTTCCCCAGCTCCATTCCCTTCTCTGGATGCGCTCCAGCCCCTCAATGTGTTTTTGTTTTTACAGCAGGCAAAGCTGTCCTGACTCTGCTCCTGCAGGGATTTTGTTCAACCATCCCTGCTGGCCACACCAGTGCTCTGCGCGCTCTTGCACCCAAGAGTGTTAAACCCCATGGCACAATTGCCAAACCCATCCAGATGTGGGGAGGATGAAGTCAGGGAGCTGGTTATCAGGCTAGCAGTGGTTACACCTTGATGGGTAACACCTCGTCTGAACACCCTGACAGCAGACAGACCCTCCCTTTGCCCAGGCTGCCCGTTCTGGGGTGGTGGTGGGGTTGGTGAGGGGCATCCTGGGCTCTCACCTGTGTGCTGGACTCCAGCGTGCCCTGGAGGACCTGCAGCTCCTGTCTGCTGGCTGCCAGCTCCCGCTTCAGCGTGTCCAGCACCTCTGCCTGCTCCTGAGACTGCAGGCAAGAAGAGAGGTCGCTGGCACTGGTGCCTTATGGGGGAGACCCCCACCAGTCCTTGCCACGTCCCCCCATCCCCACTCACCTTCCTCTGAGCCTGCTCGCTCACCCGCTGGAAGGAGTCCTCCAGCTCTTTCTTCTCCCGCTCCACGTCCCCCTGTGCCTGCCTGGCCACCGTCACCTGCTTGGTCACCTCTGCATTCTGGGGATGGCAGAGATGGAGGTCAGCAACCCCTGGCATTGCGGGCACGGAAGGGAAGGGAAAGGGGGTTTTGAGGAGCCCACCTTCCGCAGGAGGTCCGCGTGGTTCTGCACCAGCTCGCTGTACTTCTCCTTCAGCTTGCTGTAGCGCTGCTCGTTGGCCTGTGCCCGCCCTGCCACGCACGCGGGACGCTGAGGTCAGCCCCAGGACCCCCACACTGGGGCTCACCCCCCCCCGCCGAGCCTGGCACCGGCTCTCTCCGCTCACTTTCGATCTCGGTGAGGCTCCTCTGGGCCTTCTCGGTGTCCTCCCGCTGCTTCTTCAGCTCCTCCAGCTCTGCCCGCAGGAACTCGCTCTCGTCCTGCGCCTGCTGCTTCAGGTGCCGCTGCTCGGCCAGCTCGGCCTCCAGCTCGCTGGCGCGGCCCCGCAGCTGCACCGCACCCCGGGCACTCTGCAGGGACAGGTGAGTGGCTCCTGGCACCGCCTGGTGGCTCCTGGCACCGTTCAGTGGCCGCAGGCACCGACCGACGCCTGCCGGTCCTGTCCAGTGGCCACCCCGAGGTGACATCCCACAGAGCCCCAGACACAGCTGGGTTAAGCACTGAGGATGCTGGGCAGTGGGGCTAAGCCTGGATCCTCAGCAGGGACACAGCCCCCCTGGGGACAGGGGTGGCTGCCAGGGATACAGAAACCATTGGGGACAGGGCAGGACAGACAGACAGGGGCACTGCCCTGCCCACGCAGGGACACGGCTCCCACCACACCAGCCCCATGCCCAGCGTGCGTTGCTGGGTGTCATCCTGCCCCTGGGCTGCCACACGGGCGCTCACTGTGTGGCACCAACTTGATGGCTGTCACCCACCTCGGCCTTGAAGTTCCCCAGCTCCTCCTTCAGGGCTGCGATCTCCCCGTACAGCTGCTCGATTAACCTGTCCCTGGGAAGGAGACACCGGTCCATCCTCAGTGCCACCAGCTGCCATCCTGCAGGGCCACATCGGGGAGGGAGCTCCCGCTCCGATCCCGGCCGCCTCCGCAGCATCACTGGGACTGCTCACTTGTCATCCTTGTTCATCCCGTTCTGGCTGTTGAAGTTGAAGGGGTCACTGCTGAAGGAGCTGCCGAAGATGTCGTCGAACTTATTGTCAAACAGGCTCTGCGGGGACAGCAGCAGAGCCAGGTGAGCCCACTACCACGTGGGAGATCTGTGTCCAACCCAAGACCTGTGGGCATCACCAAGTGAGCCCACGTGCCGTGCCTGAGCTGCCTGGTCACCAGGGCTGGATCCCTCCTGCTGCTCCCGCAGCGTTGAATGTGTTGAACACGTTAAACGTGGAGCATCTTTGGTCCATCCCCACCCAACTCCTGGCACGGGGGAGACTCCTGAAGCCCTGTCACTGCACACCCTTTCCCTTCCCCAAATGCTCAGCGCCTGGGGACAACCCTTGGTGGAGAGGGGTGAGAAGACCCAACGCACGCACACAGAGCTGAGGAGTGACGATGGGAAGCCAAACATCTCCCGCTGGCCATCACTGGAGGGCACCAAACTACTAAAAGCAGCCCTGTGAGATGAAGTCAACCTGTCTCAGACCTAGCAGCACCCACAGGGACGTCTGAGGCCATCCCCACTGTCACAGCCCCAACCACGGAATGGTTTGGGAGCAAAATCTGCAGTCTTAGAGCCGAAGGTGACCCACCATCCTCTCTGCAGCCTGGGGGGCACGGGCAGTGCTGCCCAGCTCACCTGTGAGGCCGTGTCCATCTCCACCAGGTCTGTGATGGGCTCGCTGTCAGGTGAGGATGCCTCGGCGGGGATGACCACCACGGGGCTGATGTGCTCCGACAAAGCCGAGGCGCGCAGGAAGTTGGGAGGGTTCTAGGGAGGGAAGGGAGCGTGGCTGCGTGGGGAGGACTGGCACTGCTGCAGTCACGAGTGGCTGGTCCAAACCCTGCCCTGGTGCTGAGCTGGCCATGCCCAGACCCACGGGAACAGAGCCAGCACCTACAGGGGTTGAGCCAGGACCTACAGAGGTGGATCCTGGCGAGGGCTGAGGGTCAAGAGAGGTTCCAGCCCCCAGCTGGAGGGGAAGCTCCATCCTGCTGGATCCCACCCAGGGAGGGCTGCAAGGATGAGCCTCAGCCCCCACGAGCCCCACAATGCTCCAGCCCTGGGAAGCTGGGCATGGCAGTAGATGACCCTTTTGGGCACTGTCCCAGTGCCACCAACCCCACTGCTGCTCCTGGCCCTGGGGACAGTGAGCACAGGGACTGGGGAGCCCCACGGGGTCTCACCTCTGGCAGCTGTGGGATCTGAATCAGGCGCTTGAAGTACTGCAGGTTGCTGGAGCGGTAGAAGAGGTCCTTCAGCCTGCGAGGGGCAGGGAAAGGTCAGAGGGGGTCACTGGGCCACCGTGCCATGCCAGAGAGGACGACGGGCTGCGCTGCCACCGAACCCACCGTGGGTGTGGGGAAGAGCCCATGGCCAGCCTCCCACCTCTGGCAAAAACTGACAGCTGGAGGCTTTCTCCCATAAAGCCAGGCTCTGATGAGCAGAGACAAGGACCTGAAGTAGAAGGTGGCCCTGCCCATGGCAGAAGAGGTGGAAAAGATCATCTTCAAAGGCCCCTTCCAACCCAAACCACTCTGAATCTATGAAACCAACGAACCACAGTGGAAAGGCTGCACTGGGTTGCAAAGAGGTACAGCAACCCCTCCGCTGTCCTCACCACGGCCAAAGCTTGAAGGGTCAACTGAGAAACATCACCACTGCTGCAGCCCTGGCCATCTGCAGGTTGGGGGCTTCCTGCCTGGAGGCCACGTCTGCACCACCACCTTCAGCTCCCGCAGGAGCTGGGCTCTCTCCCTCCAGGATTTCCAGCTCCAGGGAGGAGTGGAAGTGTCCAGCCACTCTGCCACCCCAGCTGGTACCAGCGCTGTTGACACCCACCCCAGGGTCTCTGCCCTGGGTGATCAGAGCCCATGGACAGCCCTGCTCTCTGCTGACACCCGTGACTGGTGTTTTTACCACAGGCACTGGTTGGCAGTTTGTGACCTTGAATCAAGCTCTGGGATACCCTCCCCCTGCTTTCAGCTCCCAGGGTTTGTTTTTTTTTTGACTACTCACATACCAGAGCCCATGGTGCTTCACTGCTCACTTGTTTTTGACCTCACTTGAAATATGGTGAGAGGACTGGCTCAGCACCACCACTAGGGATCACCCTGAGACACTTGATGGTACAAAACCCGACCACTGGTCTCCTCAGCTTTGGGCAGTTACTAATCCAGGGGAGCCCTGTCCTCATACCTTGCAGAATCCTGGACTCACAGAGTGATTTGGGTTGGAAGGAACCTCAAAGTCCATCCAGGTACAAGTCCATCCTCAAAGCTCCATCCAGCCTGGCTTTGAACACCTCCAGGGATGGGGCAGCCACCACTTCCCTGGGCAACCTGGGCCAGGGCCTCCCCACCCTCAAGCAAAATATTTTCTCCCAAGATCTCACCTCAATCTCCTCTCTTTCAGATCAAAACTGTTCCCCCTCATCCTGTCCCAGCACTCCCTGATCAAGAGCCCCTCCCCAGCTTTCCTGGAGCCCCTTTCAGTACTGGGAGGCTGCTCTAAGGTCTCCCTGGAGCCTTCTCTTCTCCAGGCTGAACAGCCCCAACTCTCTCAGCCTGTCCTCAGATGGGAGGTGCTCCAGCTCTTGGATCATCTCCTCTGACTTGCTCTAATAGATCCATGTCCTTCAAGTAACAATAACACCATTATCTGGCACTTCAATAGCTGTGGATTAGCCAGGTGGAGTGACTGTCCTGGAGAAAGTCCCAGGGAAAGCTGAGAGGTCAAAGTGGCTTGGATTTCAGAGCCCCAAGCAAGAGTGACTCCTGCACTTCTCCATCTCCATCACTCAGCTGCTGAGCCTGCACAGGGGCTCTGGTGTCCCTCTGTGCTCCCTCCACCCTGGCAGCATCCCCGGGCTGGGCACTTACTTTCTGAACTGCTCCAGGAAGCGATCCCGGTGGCCCTGCAGCGTATCTGCCGGCAGACCTGGGAGAAGAAGCAAGTAGAACCATCACCAGGTGCCTCCATGCCTGGAAGCAGCATGGATCAGGGGCCAACCCATCGGCAGAGCCATGTGGGGATGGGTCTTTCCTCCTCCCAGGGTCTGAATGCTCTGGGCTCAGCATCCTGCTGCGGGAGTGAAACGCGTCCTTCCTCACATAAGGGGGCAGGGAAAGGTTGTAAGCTGGTGCTCAGACAGCTGCCACCACAATCTGAGGTTCTGGGGGACGTGGGTTTTGCAGACAGTGCCTCTCCAAACCCAGTGGAGCTCCTGGTGGGCACTGTCCTTGTGACCAAGGGGCACGTGGCAGGGCAGGCTGCTGGACAGCTTGGTCTGCCAGCGCTTGCACCTCCCTGTCCTTTGTCCTGGTGACTCCCTCCACCCCCACTAAAAGGCTGGAATGGAAATAGGGGGTGAACTGCCCAGCCTGAGCACAGGGGGTGACCTCCAGTGTCCCCCACTGTGTCCCTCCACCAGCCCGAGGCGCTGGGGACACTCACAGGAGTGGAGCTTGAAGAGCAGCTTGACGGTGTAGTCGTAGAGATGGCTGCAGTCCAGGATGACCTGGATGAGGGGGGCCAGGCGGCACTGCCCCGCCGCGGTCACCGACACCGAGCGGGACATGTCCAGGGAGCCGAACACTGCGGGAAGGAGCGCGGCATCAGGCTCCGGCAGCACCGGGGGCGCCGCGCCGTGTCCACAAAGGTCACCCAGAACCAAAGAACTTCACCTGGAGCAAGATACCTGTCACCCCGCAGTTGTCTGCAAGCTCAGCAGGAGGTGAAATTCTCACCTGGGATTCCCAGCCAGGCCTGGGAACACTTCAGCCTGGCACCATGGCTGGAGGTGCCCGGACCTGAGGCTCAGCACTGCTGAAGGGCTGCCACGAGGCAGCTCAGCTCCCAGGAACTTCAGCTCATGATAATTCAGGTGAGGTGTCCCCAGAGCCTGGGCAGCGAGAGGCTGGAGAGCAGCCCTGTGGGAAGGGACTGGGGGTTCTGGTCCATGGCAAGCTGGACACGAGCCAGCAGTGCCCTGGCAGCCAAGAGGGCAACCGTGTCCTGGGGGGCATCCAGCACGGCATCACCAGCTGGGAGAGGGAGGGGATTGTCCTGCTCTGCTCCACACTGGGGTGGCCCCACCTGGAGCACTGGGGGCAGTTCTGGGCACCACAGGATAAAAAGGATCAAAAGCTCCTGGAGAGTGTCCAGAGGAGGGCACTGAGATGGGGAAGGGTTTGGAGGGGAAGGGCGTGAGGAGCAGCTGAAGTCCCTGGGTCTGTTCAGCCTGGAGGAGACTGAGAGGAGACCTCATCGTGCTCTGCAGCTTCCTCACCCGGGGAGGAGGAGGAGCAGGGGCTGAGCTCTTCTCTGTGGAGAACAAGGACAGGAGCCCAGGGAATGGCAGGAAGATGTTCCAGGGGAGGGTTGGGTTGGACATCAGGAGAAGGTTCTTCCCCCAGAGGGTGGTGGAGCCCTGGAACAGCTCCCCAGGGAAGCAGTCACAGTGCCAAGGCTGACAATATTCCAGAAGCATTTGGCCCTCAGCCCCACGGTGTGAATGTTGGGCTTCTCCTGTGCAGGGACAGGAGCTGGACTCAATGATCCTTGTGGGTCCCTTCACACTCAGGACATTCACTGATTCTAGTTGCCCAGAGAAGAGCTGCGATGCTCTCAGACATTGTCCTTCCCAGAGCCTCTCCCCACTGCAGCTCAGCCCCCATGGACCCCCCACAGCCCAACCTCTGGCAGTGCTGGGCCTCACCTGACTGGAAGAGGTTCAGCTCACACTCCAGGTAGTCAAACATCTCCACAGTCAGCTGAAAACTAGGAAGAAGGGATGAGGACAGTTGGGGAGTGTCCTGCAGCCACCCATGGGCCACGCACCACCCCAGAGGGATGATCTGGTGCTCCAGCCTGGATGCACCAGCCTTGCCTGGGGAAAAGCACCCAGCACCCATGCCACAGGTTGGGGGAAGGCGTGTGGTCCCATCCCTGGCTGCTGCTGGTGAGGTGGGACAGCCCCGTGCCACCCTGCCCATATCCACCCCCCTCCCTTGCCTCCTGCCCTGCCCTGTACTCACAAATTATTGACGTCGTTCTCCCCCGCCTCATCGAGCTGCCGGTCGGACATCTGGAGGTTGCCAGGGAAGCGGGGATTCTGTGTGGGGAAACAGGAGGTGGGAAAGTAGTTTGGAGGATCTCCTGCTCTGCCCACAGCTCTGGCAGCACCAGGGCTGCTGATCCAGCATCAGCACAAGAGATGGGGACAGCCTCGTAGATCCTGCCAGGGCAGCACTGGAGCTGGGCAGGAGTTGCTCCTACAGTGCAGCACGGCCCAGCACATCATGGCATGGCCCTGTGAGCCCTCCCCATTCCAACACTCCACAGCCTCTTCCACCTCTGCCCACCAAGAATACCTGGAGGGGATGTGCATCCCAAAGCTGGAGCTCTCCTGCTGCTTCTTGTAGACCCCTCCAGCATCAAGCTCAGGGTGGGTGCCTCCAAAAAGCCCTGATCCATCACAAAACCATCCAACTCCGAGGCATTGGGACACTTTCTATGCAGGTTAAGGATGGTCCCCAGCAGCTTGGGACATGTTTCATGGACCCACAAGGGTGCCAGCAGTGGGATGGCTCTGCCAGCTCCTGTCCTGCCCCGTAACGTTGCCCCTGCTTTGACACCAGCCACCCCATCACCCACCCCTCGCTGTGACCATGGGGACGAGGACAGGGACGCTCACCTTGGTGTGGAACTCCATCTTGGTTCTCAGCAGTTTGAGGTAGATGCTGCAGAGCTGCCCGTAGCCCTCACTCAGGTGGCCCTGGGGACACCGAAAAGCTGTTGAGACCTGGGGCAGGCTGTGAAGAAGCTTCCTTCCCTTGGAGCAGGAGCAACCCCTCCCTCATCACCCCCAAATCCACATGCAAAACCCTCCTCGCCCACCCAGGCTGCAGGCTGGCTTGCAGCAAACACATGGAAAGGACTTGGTAAGGACCTTCTTGTCACCTTCTCTGCAGTTTCAGTGCTTCTATTGACAGTCAGAGCCACGGTTTACTGGGTTTTGCCATAAAATACGAAGAAGGCATTTGATTTGGGTGGAAGGACAGACCCAACGTGAGCAGCAAAACCAGCCTGGGGAGGTCAGGGCAGCCACGGCTGAGCTCAGCCCTCGGAGCCTGGATCCTCCACCAGGATCCCCCAGCCAGGCCAGGACTGCCAAGGGACCCTCAGGATGTCCCCACCGCAGCGGCCGGTGGGGTCGGCTGCTTACCCACATCCTGCTCATGTCGCTCAGCTCGTTCTTGTATCTCATGGAGTCTTTCAGGACCTGGGGGAATGATGATAATGAGCAGTCAGAGCACCAGGGCAAGGCATTGCCACGCTCAGAGCTCGCAGCTGGGGTGAGGAATGGAAGGTCTGGCTGCATTCCCAACCCTGCAGCCCACTGGCTGCCTCCTTACTCCCAGCTGCACACGGGGCAGGAGCATCTGTCCTGATGGCCCCTGCACCAACGCCAACACCAGGGGCTGTAGCTCAGGGGCAGAGCTCCTCGTGCCAATCCCCACCCAGGAGGGCACCAACACACCAGCATCTCCTGGAGCCTCACAGGGGAAAAGGACGTGGCCCTGGGACAGCTGACGGTACTCACATTGGAGTGGCCATCCCGGAGGAGCTTGTGGAAGACGTGGCAGAACTTCCAGCAGAGCACAGCGTTGCCCGACAGCGGCAGCCGGTTCACCACCGACCAGAAGGTCTGTGCCCCCTTCTCGTGGTGCGTGCCCAGGATGCATGGTGGTGGTCAGTCAAGGAACACTGCCCTTTGGAGGTGATGGAGATCAGCCCCCCAAAGCCAGCTGGCACCCGCAGGGCTGAGAGGACCTGGCCACCACGGGGACCTGCCAAGTCTTGGCACGCTTCATCCCCTCTCCTCCAGCCCCACACCACCACCCTGGGAGCACCGTGGCACACTCGGGGCTGGGCTGTGCCTCCACTGAGCCTCCCCAGCTGCCCTGCTGGGGACCAGCTTTGAACAAGCACCTCTGAGGATGAAGGATCCTCACCCCAGGTTAGGCAACCTGAGGGCATCCATCCCTCTCACCTGTCATGGGATGGCAGTGCTGACAGCACAAGGCTGGGCATCCAGCAACAAGCAAAGGTGGCAGCAGCTGGAGCAGGGACCCCGAGCCAGGGAAGCCCCAACCCACACCAAGAGCTCCCTCAGTGTCCCATCCAGCCATGCTCAGCACCCAGCATGATGTGCCAGCCCCTGTCCCCACGTGCTGCCTTGCCACTGCCCCTGTTCCGGGGCTCCCACACTCGCTTGTCCCGTGGCCAACTTTGGGAAAGATATTTCTGGCGTGTTTCTCCTTGACAGCCACTTCCTGTGCATTAATGGCCTTATTGATGCTGACGGTCTGCGAAAGAGAAAAGGTGGAAGGGGTGAGATGGGAAGGGTTTGGGCTCCCACCCAGCCCCCCTCCCTTCCCGCTGGGACCCCGTGGCTCTGCCGGCACCTGGCGGTGCCTGGGTGCCATCCAGCCCCCCAGCCCCCACCCGTGCCAGCTGGATGCTGCCCACTGCCGGATGCCTCTCTGGGATGTGGTTGGCATCCGCCAGGTTCAGCTGCTGCCAGGATTCATTTACTCAGCATAATAACGACGCGATTAAAGCAGCGCCCACAAAGGACCCTCTGCTGCCCTTGGGGTGGTGGGATGGGCGGAGGGCAGGCAAACCCCTCTCCTGCCCTTGGATCCTGGGATGCAGCCAGCAGCTCCCACTCTGCTTTTTGGAGGGGGAGCTGAGCAGAGGTGGTGTTTTTGGGGGACAGTGGGGTGGTGAGACCACCGTGTGCTGCAGAGCAGAGCGGAGCAGGACCTGGGCTGCCTGCGCTCTCTGGCAGCAAAGGGTAGGTCCCAGCTTGATGGGCACTGAAGCAGAGAGGCTCTGTCCCAGCCCACCCCCTCTGCGGGACCAGAGGGGCAGGATAAGGATCTGGTGCCCATGGGCAGCAATTGTCCTTGGCAGGTACCCTGGTCACCTCCCCACCACTGACCAGCACATCTCTTCTCAAGTATTGTGTTGACTTCTGGAATTCCCAACATAAGAAAGATATGGAACTGTCAGAATGGGTCCAGTGGAGCTACGAAGATGATCCAAGGGCTGGAGCACCTCTGCTATGAGGACAGGCTGAGAGAGTTGGGGTTGTTCAGCCTGGAGAAGAGACAGCTCTGGGGAGACCTTAGAGCAGCCTCCCAGGGCTGAAAGGGGCTCCAGGAAAGCTGGGGAGGGGCTTCTTACAAGGGCCTGGAGTGATGGGACAAGAGGGAAGAGCTTAAAATTGGAAGGGGGAAGGTTTAGATCAGACATTAGGAACAAATTCTTCACGATGAGGGTGAGGAGGCACTGATACAGAATCATAGCATCATGGAATGGTTTGGGTTGGAAGGGACATTAAAGCCCATCCACTTCCAATTCCCTGCTAGAGGCAGGGACACCTCCCACTGGATCAAGGTGGTCAAAGCCTCATCCAACCAGAACACCTTCTCTGCTCAGCTCCCCCTCGAAAAGCAGAGCAGTCCTGGGAGGCTGCTCTAAGGTCTCCCTGAAGCCTTCTGTTCTCCAGGCTGAACAACCCAACTCTCTCATCCTGTCCTCATACAGGAGGTGCTCCAGCCCTTGGATCATCTCCATTGCCTCCTCTTGCCTGGCTCCAACAGCTCCAGGTCCTTCCTGAGCTGAGGACTCCAGAACTGGTCACAGGGCTCCAGGTGGGGTCTCCCCAGAGCAGAGCAGAGGGGCAGAATCCCCTCCCTCCCCTCTGGTCCCACTGCTCTGGATGCAGCCCAGGACATGGCTGGTTTCTGGGCTGTGAGCACAAATCGTTGGCTCATGTGGAGTTCTCCTCTCCCAGCACCCCAAGTCCTTCTCCTCAGGGCTGCTCCCAATCCATTCTCCACCCAGCCTGTGCTTGGGATTGCCCCGACCCAGGTGGAGAACCTTGCCCTTGAACTCCATGATGTTCGCACAGCCCCACCTCTCAAGTCTTTCAGTCCCAACCAAACCCTCAGGAAGGCTCCTCTCTGCCTGTGCCCACAGCCTGGAGTGTGATTCCCACCTCCCAACAGCCATTGGTACCATGGACTGGTCTCCAGGTGCAACTCTGTTGCCAGGAAGGCACAGGCAGGCAGGACAGTCCTTACAGACCACCAGGCAGAGCCAGGAGCACCACCAAACGTTTAAACACGTCCCACCTTGAAATGGGAGGTCTGGACCACAAGAAACAAGCCAAGTGCAAAGCCAGAGCTGGCAGGCAGAAGCTCATAGTGGAGCAGGATGGGGACACCACTGCCCCAAAGCCAGCAGGTCCCTGAAGAGCTGTGTCTGCTCCCCCTGTCCTTCAAAGACCGTGACAGGGCCAGAGAAGCAGTGGCTGCTGCATCCTTGGGAAAGCTGGAAATGGAGCTCCTGGTTTAACTGCTGCTTCCTGCTGGTTTTTCCTTTCTTAGTTCCTTTTTGGAACTGGATGATCTTTAAGGTCCTTCCCAACCCAACTCATGCAACCATTCAATTCCTGGCAAGGCAGGGACATGTTTTTTCCAACTGATGAGACCCCTGTGACTCCCCCAGAGTGGGGAGACACAGTGAGAAGGTGACAGGGGTTTGGAAGGCCCTGGGGCTGGGTGGTGGCCTCCTTCCTGACCGACCAGCAGAAAGGTTTTCTGAGGAGCACAGGGCAGCAGGGAGGGACCAAAGCTGCCAGTGTCACCTCTCAGGCATGAGCAGGGTCATGTAATCATAGAAACATTAAGGTTGGAGAAGCCCTCCAAGCTCGTCCCATCCAACCACCAATACAATACGAACATGCCAACAACACCCTGTCCCCAAGTGCCACAGCCACACATTTTTTGAACCCCACCAGGGATGGGGACACCATCACTGCCCTGGGCAGCCTCTGCCAGGGCTTCATCACTCTTGCAGTGAAGAAATTTTCCCCAATATCCAATCCAAACCTCCCCTAGTGCAACTTGAGGACATTTCTTCCCATCCCATCACTTGTTCCTAGGGAGAAGAGCCCAGCACACACCTCACCACAACCTCCTTTCCAGGAGCTGCAGAGAGCCATGAGGTCTCCCCTCAGCCTCCTCTTCTCCAGGCTGAACAGCCCCAGGGCCCTCAGATGCTCCCAGAATCCCTGTTCTCCAGCCCCTTCCCCAGCTCTATTCCCTTCTCAAGACACACTCCAGCCTCTCGAGGTCTTTCTGGGAGTGAGGGGGCCAGAACTGACCCCAGGATTCGAGGTTTGGCCTCACCAGTGCCCAGTGCAGGGGCACAATCCCTTCCCTGCTCTTGTTGCCACCCCAGGGCTGATCCAAGCCAGGCTGAGGAGGAGGGACAGTGGCCGGGATGAGGAGGGGGCAGGGCCATACAATGCTGTCCATGAGCTTTGGCTGTGAAATGAGGTCAAAAAGAGGGAAATTTGGGGCTGCCTTGAAGGAAAGCTTAGACCTCTTTGCCCCAAAGAGGGTTTTTCACCCCAGCCTGGCTGTGCTGCCTCCTGACACCACCCAGTACCTACGGCTGATGGCAAACTAATGTCAATTTAATGACAGGCTGTTTCCCACGAGCGATCCCTTGGCAGCACCCGGCTCTGGTTTCGCACTGGTGGTGGGATGTCAGCCCCTGGTCCCTGTACCTGCACAGGTGCTCAAAGGGCTCCTCTGCTGTCACCCCCCCAGCACTGGGAGCAGGACATGGGACAGAGCAGGAGCAGCTCCAGCCCTGCACCCCTCCTGCTGCCGGGAAAGGAAACCCTGCTGCTTCCTCTTGGGCAAAGGAGGGAAGCGAGAGCAGAGGCCAGCGGGGACGTTTGCACAAGGGGAGCAGTGAGCAGGGGGTCAGGGCCAGGGTGGGCTGGGAACACTGGGAAATGCTGCAGCACCAGCACTGCTGTCAGCACTGGGAGCACTGGGAATGCTGCAGCACCCCCACTACTGGGAACACTGGGAATGCTGCTTCACCGGCACTGCTGCAAGCACTGGGAACGCTGCATCACTGGCACTGCTGGGAACATTGCATCACCAGCATTACTGCCAGCACTGGGAACACTGGAACACTGCATCACTGGCACTGCTGGGAACACTGGGAACATTGCATCACCAGCATTACTGCCAGCACTGGGAACACTGGAACACTGCATCACCATTAGCATTTCCAGTGCCTCTTGAGAGGGCAAGGAAATCCCATCACCATGAGTGCTGAAAGGCTCAGGCCATTTGGAAGAGGATCCCTGGAAATACAGCCCAGGGACCATCCTGCCCTGGAGCAGCAGCACTCGCCCAAGCACCTTTCCCTTCCTCCACAGCACCCAGGGAGTCCCCAGGAACCCGTGCAAGGTCTTTTCCCTATGGCTTGCTATGCTGACACAACCCTGCCCCACACTGTTCCTGTGGGATTCCAGGAGTCCTGCTGGCAATGAGCACTGCTGGCCCTCAGGCTGAGTTGGACCAGGCCCCATGGCACCCCCACGAGACCCAGCTCTTCTCACATGGAAATGCAACATCAGAGCCAAGCCAGGCAGCTCCACACTGGGGTGACCCTGTGGGTCACGTCAGCCGAAGCACCGCACCAGGTGTGCAACCAGAGGCTCCACACAGGGACAGAAAAGCCCCAAACTGCAGGGAGTGACAGGGCCAGAGCCAAGAAAGCTTTCTGAGCACTAAGAAACACTTCTCTCATTCACACACACACCAGATTTTCCCAAATTGTTCCTGGTCTCCTCTGAACTGGAAATCTGCAAAGAACCAAGTCTGCTCCGACAGAGTCACAGAATCATGGAATGGTTTGGGTTGGAAGGGACCTCAAAGCCCATCCAGCTCCAATCCCCTGCCATGGGCAGGGACACCTCCCACTGGATCAGGGGCTCAAAGCCCCATCCAACCTGGCCTTGAACACCTCCAGGGATGGGGCAGCCACCACTGCTCTGGGCAACCTGGGCCAGGGCCTCCCCACCCTCACAGCAAAACATTTCTTCACAAGATCTCATCTCAATCTCCCCTTTTTCAGCTCAAACCCATTCCCCCTCATCCTGTCCCTGCACTCCCTGATCAAGAGCCCCTCCCCAGCTTTCCTGGAGCCCCTTTCAGTACTGGGAGGCTGCTCTAAGGTCTCCCCACAGCCTTCTCCTCTCCAGGCTGAACAACCCCAACTCTCTCAGCCTGTCCTCGTACAGGAGGTGCTTCAGCCCTCAGATCATCTCCGTGGCCTCCTCTGGACTCGCTCCAACAGCTCCAAGTCCTTCCTGTGCTGAGGACTCCAGAACTGAAATCAGGGCTCCACCTTCCTGCCTCTCCTTTCATTTCCAAAAGGAAATGAGTGGTGATTAAAGAATTCAGAGCTATTGCGAATTATTTGGAGAAACTGAGTAAGTCGCAGCGCAAATCCTCTTAGCAATGCTCCCTCATTTCTCCTTAATTCCTTTCTATAAATGGAGCACTGGGACAGACCATACCTCCGGAAAACTGCTCACAACCAAACCCTGCTGACACAGGGGCTCTGGGGGAAGCAAGTGAGGAGGGAGACTTGACTACATGAAGCCTGGAAAGAAAAATCCATGAGCTTAATTAAAATCTGAATCCCAGCACAGCAAAGCTCTGCTCTGACCCTGGACGTGTGCAGGAAACTGGAATGCAGGCAAGCTTTTCAGAGGGCTCACATCTCTCTTCAAACATAGAGCCATGGAATGGTTTGGGATGGAAGTGACCTCAAAGCCCATCCAGTTCCAAACCCCTGCCATGGGCAGGGACACCTCCCACTGCATCAGGGGATCAAAGCCTCATCCAGCCTGGCCTTGAACACCTCCAGGGATGGGGCAGCCACCACTGCTCTGGGAAACCTGGGCCAGGGCCTCCCCGCCCTCATCGTGAAGAATTTCTTCCTAATGTCTAATCTAAATCTTCCCCCCTAGAATTAAAAGCCATTCCCCCTCGTCCTGTCATTCCAAGCCCTTGTAAAAAGTCTCTCCTCAGCCTTCCTGGAGCCCCTTTCTTTGCTGGGAGGCTGCTCTAAGGTCTCCCCACAGCCTTCTCTTCTCCAGGCTGAACCCCAACATCACCCACCAACAGCATCTAAAAGCAAATCCCAGCCTTGCCAGGGCTCAGGGGAGTTTTTTCCCTGGCAGAATCCCAAAGCCAATCTGGCTGGATAACACCAGGGGGTCTCAACGCGCCGTTGAGAGCTTCTGGAGAGAGCCTGACTGTGGTCCCCCCTCTGCTGGGCACCCACAGTCTCTGACAGCAGCAGCAGGAGCAGGGAACAAGCCCGGCTTTGTGCCCACCAGTGGGAAAGGAAGTTGGAAAGCCAGTGCCGGCAGCGCCAGGTGCATGGATGGATTCCCATGTCCAGGATAAGAGGATGCTCAGCACAAATGGGTAACTTGTCATCTTCCCACTAAGTCCTGGTTGTTCCACCTGAATGGGGAGTGAGAGGCAACATGAAAAATACCCTCCTAGCATTTAATCCGGGCTATTTGGCTGCTGGATCCATAAGCTTGGGAAAAAAACCACTCCTCTCCTGCTTGGCTGCGCTCCAGAGTCACTCCAGGGTTGAAGAAGCTGCATCAGGGCCATGTGAGCATCTCCTTGAAGATGCTGACACTCCAGTCATTCCATGGATGAAGCACCTGCAGCAGGGCCCTGTGAGCATCTCCCTGAAGGTGCTGACACTCCAGGGATGAAGCACTTGTAACAGGGCCATCTGAGCATCTCCTTGAGGGTGCTACAGCTCTTCTTGCCTACTGCCCCCACCAGATGAGAAATAAGCCCCACATAGCCAAAGTCCCAGACTGCTCTTCCTTTGAGCCATAAAACCACCCCCCCTTCTCCAAAAGGAATGTTGGCCTCTGGTGTCAGAGACCCCAACACCTCACTGCATCAGCTGGGGTGCTTTCCCAGCAGTGGCCTCAGATGTCCCTCTAGGAGGAGATGTCAATGCCACCAGCTTGGGTGCCAGGAGGAGAGGAAGACCAAGGTGTCCCAAAGACAGACAGGAATCCCAAGGGACAACAGCACAGGGGGCTTGCAGGACTGTTTGAGGACACCTTGTCCTACCACCCCATGGCACATGGGACACCACAAACAAGAGGCACCAGGGAGATGCCCACGTGCTCCGTGAGCCACACTGGAAGCTGATTGCATTGCCACGAGGCTCTTCTTGGCAGAGAGAGCTGCCCTGGCCACTCAGCCCTGCAGTGTCACCACTTCTGGGTCTGCTGTCCCAAGGTTGGGAGGCTGGTGACTTCAGATTGATCTCCTGCTTGGTCCACCCATCACCATTGCTCTCCAGCGCATGGCAAAGCCCGATGTGAGCATTACGGAGAAGCTCTTCCAGCACACCTGGTGCTTCCAGGAGAGGAACCCCCTATGCCAGGCCAGGGAGGGGTGATGTGATGTTCAGAGGTCTCCTCCCCACGAGAAGTCACAAGAGTATGGCAGCTGCTGTTTGACTCCCACCAAAGCCTCTGCCTTGTGAGCTTTGGTACCAATATCATCGCAGAAAAATGCCAATGAGCTGAAGGATCCACGTTCTGACCAGATCACCCCACTATCTCCTCCCGAGGGTAGCAGGGTGGGATCCACAGGGTGATGTGCCCAGGAGTTGCATGTGCAAGGACTTAACCCACTGCTCTCCTGGCCTTCCCAGAGCAGCCAGCAAAAATAATGACTTCAACAACATCGCAAGAGCAGAGGCAGGATCAGACAGCATGAGCCGTTCACTCCTCCACCTCCAAGGTCAACAAAAGGAAAGAATGAAGACAATCACCCAGCTGACTTCCCAGGCCTCAAATGAAACATCTGATTCCAGGAAGAGAGAGCTGGACTGGTCACCAGTGGCTGAAAAGGTTTTGGTTCCACCAATGTCAAGAGTTGAGAGATATGTTGAACATATCATATATCCCACCACTGGGGGAGCAGCACCCAAAGAGCTGGGCCACTGGATTTCTCCATTGCCATAAACAATTTATGCATTTATAGTTGCCCACCTGTTTTTTAAAATCCAGTTTAAAGAATATGGACTTTTCCCATACACAGACAAACCTTTGGAAAAAAATGATAGGAAGAAAACTGATTTTGGGGAGAACAGCTGGTAAAAAGTGAGGGTCCATAAGCAAGCCAAGCCTCACCAATCACCAATCACTATCAGGAAAGCCAACACCCTTTGAAGCCTCCAGCTGAAATAACAGTTGACAGAGAAGTCAACCAAGGCTTCAGAAAAGCTTGGGGTGGGCTTTGGTCACCTCCAGCACCTTGAAGGGCCAGCATGGGCCCCGGCTCCCACTGCCAGGCACTTAAAGAATCACAGAAATATCTATTTGGAAAACACCTTTGAGATCATCCAGTCCAGCTCTACCTCTCCACTACTAAAGTGGATCCCTGAGCACCTCGTCCACTGTCTTTTAAACCCCTCCTGGAGCGCTGCTGGGGGTTGTTGTGACCCAAGTGTAGAACCAGGCACTTGGCCTTGTTGAACCTCATACTGATGGTTGCAGCCCATGGATCCAGCCTGTCCACACTCCCCTCTGCAGAGCCTCCCTACCCTCAAACACATCAACAGTCCTGCCCAGCTTAGTGTTAACCACAAACTGACTGAGGGAGCACCCGATCCCATCATCCAGATCGTTGATAAATATACTGAACAGGACTGGCCCCAACACTGAGCCCTGGGGACATCACTTTGACCGGTCTCCAACTGGATTGAGCTCCATTCCCAACCACTCTTTGGGCCTGGCCATCCAGCCAGTTTTTCACCCAGCAGAGGCTGTGCCTGTCCAGGCCAAGGGCATCCAGTTTCTCAAGCAGAATACTGTGAGAAACGGTGTCAAAGGCTTTACAAAAGTCCAGGTACAGCACATCCACAGCCTTCCCCCTTGTCCACTAAGCAGGTAACCTTGCATAGAAGATCAGCTTACTTTGGCAGGACCTGCTCTTCAAAAACCCATGCCTGGGCCTGACCACCTGGGTGTCCCATGTGCCCTGTGTGACAGCATTCGAGACAATTTGCTCCATGACCTTCCCTGACATCGAGGTCAGGTTGGCAGGCCTGGAGCTCCCCAGATTCTCCCTCCAGCCCTTCTTGTAAATGGGCATCACATTTGCCATCCTCACCAAGGCACAAACCAGACCCCAAGGCACAGACAGATGCCATCATGAGGGGCTGGATTCAAGGAAGGGCAGAAACTGAGGTGGTTCCCCAGGACCCCCCAAAAACCACGCGTTACTCTTCTCACTTCATGATTGATACAGGAACTCCATCACTTGTGCCACAGGTTGCCCATCCGGCTCAGCACAGCCGGAGCCCCTCCCGGGAGCTGCCTCGTTAGCCAGGCTTTTAATTAAGCAGGGATTTTATGTGGAGATAATCTCATCCAGCAGCGGGGATTTCTGTTTGGGGAGGGAGGGTGGCTGTCTTTCCTGGGGTTGGTGGCTCAGGAAGGTGTGCCACCACCTTCAGATATTCCTGATACATTCCAAATGGTCCCAACTGGAGTATTCTGCTTCAAAGCAAACACAAATATTGGGGAATCTTTTGGGAGGAAATAAAGGAGAAAGGCAGAAATAAAGGAGGACGTTGGGAGCAGACAGGAGGAGCTCATCTATAGACATGAAGATGATCTGAGGGCTGGAGGACCTCCTGTACGAGGACAGGCTGAGAGAGTTGGGGTTGTTCAGCCTGGAGAAGAGAAGGCTGTGGGGAGACCTTAAAGCCTTCCCAGTACTGAAAAGGGCTCCAGGAAAGCTGGGGAAGGAATCTTGATCTGGGAATGCAGGGATGGAATGACAGGGAACAGTTTTGAGCTGAAAGAAGGGAGATTGAGATGAGATCTTAGCAAGAAATGTTTTGCTGTGAGGGTGGGGAGGTCCTGGCCCAGGTTGCCCAGAGTAGTGGTGGCTGCCCCATCCCTGGAGGTGTTCAAGACCAGGTTGGATGGGGCTTTGAGCCCCTGATGCAGTGGAAGGTGTCCCTGCCCATGGCAGGGGATGGAACTGGATGGGCTTTGAGGTCCCTTCCAACCCAAACCATTCCATGATTCTATAATGCTTGGGCAGTTTTCCCCTCTCAGGACACCCTGTGCAGGTTCCACCTTAGCGGGGCTCCCAAACTATGCAGAGCCAGGATGCCCCGGGGATGTGGAGCCCGGCTTTGGTGGAATCCTTCCTTACCAAGCAGCAGGATGGGTTTCCCTCATCCGTTATCCCACCAGGATGCCTGTGTCCTGTAACAGAGCTGAGCACAGCCAGGACCGCATGGGCTCTATGCTGCGCCTGAGGAAGCTTCCCCATCCCTAACTTGGCTCATCTGGAGCACCATGAAAAGCAAAATCTCTCTTCCCAGGTAAGCAACGCAGTGGATGAACTTGCCTCCCTGCAGGAACAGACCCCCAAACCCCAATTTTCACTCTAAACTTGTTTCTACCATTCATGCCTGGATGGCTGTCCCCATTGGCTGAGGGGGTTGTGACAGTGGCCTCGCACGTGGGGGGACAGGGGTGTGCAGGGACACAAGTGAGTGGGGAAACACAGGTGGCTGTGGCACCACCCGAACCCTGCTGAGTTGGAGACTGGGGGAAAGAGAGTTCACACCGGTCAGCAGGGACACAGATGTGCATGGAGAGGGGGGAAACATGGGTGAGAGTGGGGGGGACACCACAGGTGCTCGCTCCCACGGGTGGCAGTGGGGACACGGGTGGCAGTGGGGACACGGGTGGCGCTGGCACTGACTGAACCCTGCTCAATCGCAGAGGGGTAACCCGAGTTCCCACAGGTGGGTGGGTGCATCCCCAGCCCGGCTGCAGCAGCCACAGCTTCACCCGCAGGGACGACCCCCGAGCCCTGACAGAGGGGGGCGGGTCCTGACTCCCACCACCACCCCAACCGCTGTCCCCGCTCCCCACCCCGCCCCTACACCACCGGTACCGGCGGAGCTCGCAACCCCCCCAGAACTCCCAGGAAGGAGTTTCCCTGGATGCGAACCCTCATTCCAGGAACGAGTCTGGATGCCGGGGCTGGGGGGTCCCGGGGGGCGCAGCGGGTGCGCACTTACCACCTTGCCCAGCTCCATGGTGGGGGCGCGGGACCCCGCAGGGGTGGGGCTCACTGCAAGTGCGGGTTCAGGCGCGGGGCTCAGGCTCAGTGCAGGTGCGGGTGCAGGGATTAGTGTGGGTGCAGGCTCAGCTCAGCGCGGGTTTGGGTGCAGGGTTCAGGCTCAGCTCGGTGCGGGGCTCAGCTCGGTGCGGGGCTCAGCTCGGTGCGGGGCTCAGCTCGGGTGTGGTGTGGGGCTCAGCTCGGTCGCGGGGCTCGGGTGCAGAGCTCACTGCAGGGTGCGGAGCTCAGCGCAGGTTCAGCTCCGGTGCGGGGCTCAGCGCGGGTGCGGGGCTCGGGTCTCACTGCGGGGTTTAGCGCGGGTGCGGGGCTCAGCTCAGCTCCAGGGCAGGCTCAGGGCTCGGTGCGGGTTCAGCTCAGCGCGGGTGCAGATGCGGGGCTGGGTGCAGGGCTCGGCACAGGTTCAGCTCCGGTGCGGGTTCACTGCGGGGTTCAGCGCGGGTGCAGAGCTCAGCCCGGTGCGGGCTCAGCCGCCCATGGCTCGGCCCCCGGGGCGGCGGCGCTGGAAGCTTCTGCCGGGCGGCGGCGATGGGGGTTGCGCGGCCCCGGGCGCTCCCGCGGGGGGGGGCGGTGATGGAGGGGGGGGGGGGTTGGCGATGGGGGGCGGCGATGAGGGGTAGGATGGGGGCGGCACGGCCAGGCGGGGAGGGATTGGGGGGGGGCGGCGGTAACAAAGGGCCCGCGGGGGGCGGGGCGGGTCCGCCCACCCTGAGACCCCGCCCCCCGGCACCGCCCGCAACGCGGGGGGAGAGGGGTCCGCAAGCGGGCTGCAGCCCCTGCCCCACTGCCCCAGCCCCTGCCCGACCCCCCCACTCCATCTCCTGCCCGACCCCCCACTCCATCTCCTGCCCGACACCCTCACTCTATCTCCTGCCCCACCCCCTGCCCGACACCCCCACTCCATCTCCTGCTCCACCCCCTGCCCCACTGCCCCATCCTCTGCCCGACCCCCCCACTCCATCTCCTGCTCCACCCCCTGCCCCACTGCCCGACTCCCTCCGCACTGCCGACCCCCTGCCCGACCTTCTGCCCCACTGCCCCAGCCCCTGCCCGACGCCCCCACTCCATCTCCTGCTCCATCCCCTGCCCCACTGCCTCATCCCCTGCCCTAATCCCTGACACACTGCCCGACCCCCTGCCCCACTACCCCATCCCCTTCCCCACTGCCCGACCCCCTGCCCCACTGCCCGACCCCCTGCCCCACTGCCCCATCCCCTGTCCCACTACCCCATCCCCCGCCCCACTGCCCCATCCCCCGCCCCACTGCCCCATCCCCTGCCCCACTGCCCCATCCCCTGCCCCACTGCCCCATCCCCTGTCCCACTACCCCATCCCCCGCCCCACTGCCCCATCCCCTGCCCCGCTGCCCCATCCCCTGCCCCGCTGCCCCATCCCCTGCCCCACTGCCCGACCCCCCGCCCCATCTCAGTGCTGGGGGAAGCGACACTCGAGGCTGGCACAGGGATTCCCTCAGCTGTAGCAGCCTGCGTTCCAACAAAAGCAATTAAACCGGTGTGGCTAACAGAGCCTCCCGGCTCCCGCCCCCCCTCCTCCGGCGGGACAGGCAACCACCCAGGCAGGAGCATCGTGGTGTTTCCCAGCTCCCACCAGTGCTGAAGGAGCACTTTAGCATCTTCCGACAGGAGTCACAAGAACTCGCCTGAAACCATTCTCCTACTGTTGGGCAAACCCCATAAAAACAGCCCCAAAGCACTGAAAAAAGAGGAAAAGCCTGGCAGCTGCCCCCGGGCTGAAGGTGGAGGAGAAGCTCAGCCCTAAGAACCAAACACTCCTGAGGTGCCGGCGCTGGCCGCACGCTCTAATCCCATGGGATTATTCCAGTCTAGTCGCGGCTCAGCCACCGACTCCACGGTGGTGACTTGGCCACTTTTAATAAGTTAATGAGATCCCACATCCCTGCGGGATCCCATGCACTGCCACCCTTCGCCCTGCCAGCACCTGGCTCCACACACCCAACTCAAGACTGAAGTTGTGTTCATCTTGGGTGGCTTTTAAAGCCCCTTAAGAGCAGGAAGGAGATGGATCTGTCAAGAGTGAGTCTACAGGAGAAACCTGACCCACTGGGAGGTGCCCCTGCCCATTGCAGGGCGTTGGAACTGGATGGGCTTTAATGTCCCTTCCAACCCAAACCATTCCATGATATCTTTATAGCAGTTGAAGTAAACTGGAAGCAGAGCTGATGCTCCTGCAGATGTACCTCAGCAGCTTCATGGGAGCCCCTGGGAATAATCTGGGAGCGCTGTGCGAGGTAGGAGTGGCTCTCGTGTGCTGGCACCAGTGTCTCATAGAATAGAATCATAGAATGGTTTGGGTTGGAATAGACCTTAAAGATCATCCAGTTCCACCCCCCCACCCCCCCCAGTGAATCACAGCAGAGAACTCCCCTGGGCTGGGTAAAGCAAGAAGGAAATCCACATCCAAGCCTGTGCAACATGTGAGGTTGCTCCAAACCTCTGTACCCCTGTGGGCAGGAGCTGGGGGATATGGAGCATCCCAGTTGGGTGTGCAAACCCACACGCTTCATCCAGGCTCCAGCAACCTACTCCACAGCTGCATCCCATCCCAGCTATTCCGGATGACCCTGCAGAGGACTGGCCCCTCTGGAATGGTTGTGCTCCTGTTGGGATGGAGGGAGTTACCCTGTAAATGCAGGCAGTGCTGGGGGTGGATGATGGGGATGCGCTGAGGGCTCTGCTGACGAACTGCAGGGCTTCTGCCAACCCCTCCAGCTCGTGAGGGTAGGAAGGGACCTTTCCTGACAGGGAGTAAGGAAGGCAAAGCAAGGTCTGCTCCCCTAGAGAATCAGGGGTGAGCAGCCCCTCGCTTTACTCTGTCCCTGAGAGCCTTCATCAAGCAGTGGAGTCTCCATCCCTGGAGGGGTTAAAAAATGTGTAGATACGTTGCTTTAGGACACAGTTCAGCAGGGACATTGGTGCTGTGCTGATGGTCCGACTTGATCTTGGAGCTCTTTCCAACCTTAACAATTCTATGATTCTGGGATTTGATGATCACCCTCCTGGCTGACCCAGGGAGCCCTCTCCTCTCCCCCTCCAGGTTTAATCTCTGCTGCTTCCCTCCACACCTGGAAACACCAGAGTTTTTCCATCTTCCTGCAGCTCTGTTATTCTCCTGTGCGCTGCCAGGATGGGACGTGTAGTCTGGACTACGACGGATGAAGAAGGAGAGACATTCAGCATCTTCCCTGAGCCCTGCTGGCTCTGCCAGCAGCTTTAAAACTCTATCTCAGCAAACAAGTCCAGCTAAAATGAAGGGCATTAGGGCTAAAATGTCTGGGCAAATGTAGCCTTCTGTCATCACAGCCAGCTTGACAGGGTTTGTCAGGTAATGATCTAGAAGGCATTTGCTTGTATTGGCTTCATATCCCTTCTATTTGAGCAAATCTCTGCCTGAGCTGGTGCTTGGGGCAGGATGGAACAGAAAGCCCAGGCTTTCACATCTCTCTCAAAGGTCTCCTGCCTCTTTCCCCCCACTTCTGTTCATTTTACTGGGTCTAAAAATACTCAACCCTCTTCCCCTGCAGCCGCCTCCCTCCTTGATGACTAAGAATATCTGTTGCTCCCTCTTGATCTCTCTGTATTTCTCAGGTCTTCCCCGCGGGAAAGAACCACATGGTAGTCGTGCTCTCAACCCAGCCCTCGGATTTACAGTCACTTCAATTTGTTTTCCACAGGGAATGCCATTTTTTTTTCCCAGCTGCTCCAGTGTAGGAGCAGTTTAAACCCACATCCCCAGAGCAGCTATCTTAGCTCGTGATAAATCAGTTCCGCCCCACGGCTTAACCATGCAAGATGCTGCTGAAGCATCTTTCCAGCGTGGCATCTCCAGGATCCCAGGGTTTTCAGAGACACAGGTATAAAAGCAGAATAGCAGGTTCATTGGGAAAACCACCAAGGAATAGCAGGTTCATTGGGAAAACCACCAAGCATTTAGGGAAGTATTTGCTTTCTATTTTGCAGGCTTCAGATCTTCTTCAGATCTGGAACTCAACGGCTGTGACGTCGAGGACTCATTAGAATCATGGAGTGGTCTGGGTTGGAAGGGACCATAAAACCCACCCAGTTCCACCCCCCTGCCATGCACAGGGACATCTCCCACTGGATCAGGGGGCTCAAAGCCCCATCCAACCTGGTCTTGAACACCTCCAGGGATGGGGCAGCCACCACTTCGCTGGGCAACCTGGGCCAGGGCCTCCCCACCCTCACAGCAGAACATTTCTTCTGTTAGTTTCTGATCCATGGAGCTGGGTGAGCATTGCTGGCTGTGCAAGGAGCAAGGTTTGCTCTTTATGAGAAGGGAGCCAGTGCTGGGCACTGAGGTGTATTTTTACATTGCTAGTGTGATTTAGAGGAAAAACTCACACTGCCATCACCATTTGTGGCAATGACCTCTCTTTTATCCTGAGCTAGGGGTTCAGAGAATTATAATAGAGAACAGCTTTCCTGACTGATCCACTGCACTGCTCCACATCCTAAAGAAACAGTGCTGGGACCTGCCTTGGGCACCCTCCACACAGTCAGCATCACACCACGGGTTATTGGGATACAGAGCAGCCTTATCAGCAGAGGCTGAAGGTGTGGTGAGTATTGCTGGGTTAAGAGGGTGGTGAGACACTGAAATAGGTTGCCCAGGGAAGTTGTGGCTGCCCCATCCCTGGAGCTGTTCAAGACCAGGTTGAATGGGGTCTTGAGCAGCCTGGTGTAGTCTGAGGTGTCTCTGCCCAGGGCAGGGGGTTGGAACTGGATGGGCTTTGAGGTCCCTTCTAACCCAACCCATTCTATGATTCTATGATTCCGAGACTGCAGTACAGCCAAACCCCTCTGGGATGATCATAGAATCATGGAATCATTAAGGTTGCAAAAGGCCTCTAAACTCATCCAGTCCAACTGTCAGCCCAACCCCACCGTGTCTGCTAAGTCATGTCCCCAAGTGTCACATCTACAGGATTTTTGAACCCCTACAGGAATGGTGACTCCACCACTGCCCTGGGCAGACTCTGCCAGGGCTTCACCACTCTTGCAGTAAAGAAATGCTTCTTAATGTCCAATCTAAACCTCCCCTGATGCAACTTGAGGACATTTCCTCCCATCCTATCACTTGTTACTTGGGAGATGAGCCCAGCACACACCTCACCACAACCTCCTTTCTAGGAGCTGCAGAGAGCGATGAGGTCTCCCCTCAGCCTCTTCTTCTCCAGACTGAACAGCCCCAGGTCCTTCAGCTGCTCCCAGAACCCCTGTTCTCCAGCCCTTCCCCAGCTCCATTCCCTTCTCTGGACACACTCCAGCCCCTCCAGGGCCTTCTGGGAGTGAGGGGCCCAAAACTGAGCCCAGGATTCGAGGTTTGGCCTCACCAGTGCTGAGTGCAGTGGGACGATCCCTTCGCTGCTCCTGATGGCCACCCCATGGCTGATCCAAGCCCAATGTGTGATCCCACACCACCACAGTGTCCAGAAGAGATCCAGCACCAAACAGCCTTCAGAAAACCCTGATGCTAACACTGCTGACGTAAAGTCCATCCCCCAAATTGTCCCAGCCCTGGTGAACCGGCTGCTCTTCAGCGCTGAAATCTGCGCTGACATGGGAGGCAGAGTTAAAGGGTGTTTGGGTGCTCCAATACTTCTGAAAATCCCCCCTCCAGCTGATTAATACCTAAATACCTTTGCAAATCTTGATTTAGGAAAATGATCCGCTCTGCAGCAGCGCTTAAAAAGCTCAAGGCCAGTTTCAAATCCTTGTAATGCCAGAGTTTCCTCGGCATGTGAAAGCGAGAGGAAAAAGCAGATCAGGCTGCAGCAGGCGCGGCTCCAGGGCTGGCGGCCGCAAGGAAGGCTCACGCTGGCACCGAGCGTGCAGCATGGGCAGGAGCAGGGGCAGCCACTCAGCCCCCTCCTCACCCTTCTCTTGGGTTTGCATGAAAATAAAACTCAGCAGAAGGTGGGAGAAGGTCCTGAGTGGTGGGTGTGCAAGTCCTGGTTGGGTGTTGAGCTGAAGCCTCACGCACATGCCTTGGCCACTGGATCTGTGGGTCTCAATTCAAGGGACAAACAAAAGTGGATCCTCTGATGGGGCAATTTGAAGATCACCTTCTGGGAAGTGGCTTTGCAGCAGAAGGGCAACTGGACTGAGGTCTCGGGGGCCAGGCTGGGGGGTAAGAGGTCTGCAAAGTGCCTTGTGACTCTGAAGAAAGCAAAAACCTCTGGGAGCACTCAGAGGAGGAGAGGGGCATTTCTGTGGGTACTGAGTCTCCCCAACTCTGTACCACAGGCAGGAGCAGCCTGGGGAGCTGGGAAAGACAGCAGCTGCAAGGAGACTTTAGAGCAGCCTCCCAGTACTGAGAGGGGCTCCAGGAAAGCTGGGGAGGGGCTCTTGATCAGGGAGTGCAGGGATGGGATGAGGGGGAAGGGTTTTAAGCTGCAAGAGGGGAGATTGAGATGAGATCTTGTGGAGAAATGTTTTGCTGTGAGGGTGGGGAGGCCCTGACCCAGACTGCCCAGAGAAGCTGTGGCTGTCCCATCCCTGGAAGTGTTCCAGGCCAGGTTGGATGGGGCTTTGATCCCCCTGATCCAGTGGGAGGTGTCCCTGCCCGTGGCAGGGGGGTTGGTACTGGATGGACTTTGAGGTCTCTTCCAGCCCAAACCATTCTGTGATTCTATGATAAATGAGGAATTCCTGGGTGCAGAACTGCACAATCCCGTGGGACAGAGAGGCAGAGGTGAAGCTGGCACCACTGCCAGCCCTGGGCTGGGGCAGAGACAGGGAGCCTGGCTCCATTATTCTTCCTGCCTTTACAGGAAGACACTTTGTTGTGTTGTCAATATACAGATTTTCTTAAAAAAAAAGGCAGGGGTCATGCTGCCACTATCGATCCTTCATTATTTTTAGCTCCCTGTTCAATCTGTTGCTGTTGGTGGGACAGAGCTCAGACAGCGCCCGCGGCCGGGGCTGGTCCAAGGTTAGCAGCTCCACAAAGCCACTGGGATTAAAAATGCAAGAGGGAAAGAGAGACACAAGATAAGCAGCATCCTCCTTGTTCTCTGCTTCACCCTCCTGCTGACACCGCAAGGAGCCAGGCAGATCCTCTCATTCAAACCTGGAGCAGAAGAAACTCCTGTTCCTCACCTGGTGTGGAGGGCTTGGGAGCCACAGAAAGATGACACCAAGCTGGGGGGTGCAGTCGATACAGCTGCAGGGAAGAGGCAGCATCCAGGGGGGCCTGGACAGGCTTGGAGGAGTTTGGGGGGGTGGATGAGATGGATGGATGGATGGATGGATGGATGGATGGATGGATGGATGGATGGATGGATGGATGAGTGGATGGATGGAGAGCAGCCCTGCAGAGAAGGACTGGGGGATACTGGTGGGTGACAAACAGGACATCAGCCAGCAATGGGCCCTTGCAGCTCACAAAGCCAAGAATCTCCTGGGCTGCACCCCCAGCAACTCGAGGGGGGAGAAGCTCCCCCTCTGCCCCGCTCTTCCCACACCCCCAGCCCTGCGCCCAGCTCGGGGTCCTCAGCACAAGACTCCAGAGAGAGGCTCCAGAGGAGGCCACCAAAATGGTCCAAGGGGCTGGAACCCCTCTGCTAGGGAGAAAGGCTGCAAGAGTTGGGGTTGTGCAGCCTGGAGAGGAGAAGGCTGTGGGGAGACCTCACTGCGGCCACTCAGTGCCTGAAGGAGGCTCCAGGAAAGAGGGAGAGAGACTTGAGAGCAGGGTCTGCAGGGACAGGACAAGGACAACAGCTTTGAACTGAACGAGGGTGGGGCTGGGCTGGACACAGGGAGGAAAGGTTTTACACTGAGGGTGGGGAGGCCCTGGCCCAGGTTGCCCAGAGCAGTGGTGGCTGCCCCATCCCTGGAGGTGTTCAAGGTCAGGTTGGATGGGGCTTGGAGCCCCCTGATCCAGTGGGAGGTAGAATTGGATGGGCTTTAAGGTCCCTTCCAACCCAAACCACTCTGTGAGCCCATGATCCTGTGAGGAAGGCACCACCTGAAGTTCTCAATCCAAAGGACAGAGTTCAGCAGCCGCAATAACAACCATGTGTGACTTGTGGGATGGAAACCTCGATGCTTAACCTCAGCTAATAGGTACGTGCCCACTTGCTCACGACTCGCAGATCTGTTCTGTGTCCCCAGAAGCCCCATCTGTACACTCAGGGTATCTGGAAACCCTTCTTGGCTCCAGCCACAGCTCAGCCTCCCTCTCCACACCGCGCTGCCATAGTTGGGCACTTCCTTCTCGTAAGCCCAACGCCAGCACCATCGAGATAAGCAAACTGCCCAGAGGAAGGAAACAGGGCTTACAAAGGCAACAACGGCGCCACTGAGCTGTCAGCACTGTGCTCCCCACTCCCACGTTTGCCACCTCACTGCTCCCTGGGCTGCCTGTGCCCACAGCTCCTCTGTCCCCCATCTCCTTGCAAGCTCCCAGTGTCTACGTGGATAAATGCCCCCAGCTTCTGTCCCCATCAACAGGGCCATCTACCCCCAGCAAAAGCCCCCACCTTTGTTCGCACTCCTCCTTTGCAGCCCTGGATCAGTGCCTTCAAGGATTCAGAAAGTGCTCAGTAAAATGCAGCTCCCACCAATTTCCTCTTGAAGGCCCTAAGTTCTTCGTTGGAGGCTTCATGTGTGAGGAGCTGGAGGTTTTGTGTAGAGCATGGCTGGAGATGAAACCATGCCAAAAATACCTTCAGTATCTGCCCTCAGGTGCCTACCACCCTCTCCCAAAGCACATGGAGCCCCCTTCCTTCAGTAGTGTCCAAACCTCTGCCTTGGGTGATCTTGAAATTGCCCCATCAGAGCAATCATTTTAATTACTCATTTCAGTTTGTCCCTTGAATTGAGAACCACAGACCCAGCTGGCAAGGGCACGTGCGTGAAGCTTCAGCTCAACGTCCAGCTTGAACTTAGAATCATGGAATTGTTAAAGTTGGAAAAGCCCTCTAAGCTCATCCATCTGTCAGCCCAGCCCCACTGTGCCTGCTAAACCCTGTCCCCAAGTGCCACAGCCACACGGTTTTTTAATCCCTCCAGGGATGGAGACTCCCCCACTGCCCTGGGGAGCCTCTGCCAGGGCTTCACCCCTCTGTCAGTAAAGATATTGTACTTGCCCATCCACTGTTCTGGACCTTTTCACACCTTCTCTTGAGTTTTATTTCCACACAAACCCAAAAGAGAGGCGAGAAGGGGGCTGAGTGGATGCCCCCAGCAGATTTGCAATGCACACTTCAGCATCTACAACAAGCCCTAAATGTGAACAGCTTCAGCGTATCTGCATACTAAATGAGGAACAAACTCGTCTGAAATGCAACCACCTGATGCAATAGGTTGGGAAATGCCAATGCAAATGTTTTCCCCGTGGCCAGACCCCACCCTCCAGCTGGGCACTGCCAGACCCCTGCCAGACCCTGCCCGCGGGCTGCGGGCGCTGAGCCGGCTCTGCCAAACAGGCAGCGGCCAAGGGATTTATAGGAAATAGGTGACATATTTACAGCCCCAGGAAGGTTTCCAGCTCGGAGTTCACTCATTTTTGAGTGCTGCACAGGGAGAGGTTGGAGCAAAGCTGGTGATGCCGGCTCACAGCAAGGCCACCTCCTCCTCCAAGCGCTCCCAGAGGTTTTTGTTTTCTGCAAGAGCCCCTCCCCAGCTTTCCTGGAGCCCTTTTCAGTACTGGGAAGGCTTTAAGGTCTCCCCACAGCCTTCTCTTCTCCAGGCTGAACAACCTCAATTCTCTCAGACTGTCCTCATACAGGAGGTGCTCCAGCCCTTGGATCATCTCCGTGGACTCCTCCAACAGCTCCAGGTCCTTCCTGTGCTGAGGACTCCAGAACTGGACACAGGGCTCCAGGTGGGGTCTCCCCAGAGCAGAGCTCAGTATCTCCCCACACACTGTGGATGACCAGTGCCAGGATGATTTCCCGTAGCTGAACCTGCTCCTCTCTCCCCCAGCAAGGAAACACCTCACTCCTGGTGTCCAAGTCTCTGCAGCTGTGAAGGTGTGACCTTTATAATCAATAAATACCGGTTTAATTAATACACAGGACCTAAGCCTACATATACTTAATAAATACAGAGGACCTAAGTGCAGAGGCATCACAGGGCTGTCAGCACGGGAGCAGAATGGAGCTCAGCTCCCTGGGATCTGTGCAGAGCTGCAGGTTGGGCCAAAGGAGGAGCAAGGGTTGTGCTCTCATGGATGCATAACTGCAAAACAAACCAGTCCCATCCTGGGACATGAGTGCAAGCTCCCCTTGTGCTCTTTTAAGAGTCCTACACCACGCCCCCCATGTGCAACTCCTCTCCTGTGTCCGTGGGTGCTCCCCACCACAGGTGATGCTCCCTGCAAGGAGCTCCCTGGCTTTGGTGGGCTGGAAGGATCTGGTGCTCTGCCTGCTCGCTGGGTGTGGAAAGTGCCTGGAGAGCATCCAGAGCCGGAGCAGGGATCTCCACTGCGATGTAGGGTGGAGACCAAGGTGGAAAAAACCCCAGTGTATAAAGGAAACTGTGTTTCATGTGTTATTGCTGCCTGCCTGATGCTTCCCAACGGGGGAATCGCAGGCATGATGCCATGCAAAAGGCTGTGAAATCCTTTCTTGAGATCTAAATATTAGTTTTTGCTCACTTTCCTTGTTCAAAAACAAACACTGCTGGCTGGAGTGTGGGCCAGCACGCCCATCAGCTTACATAGCCCAAGAAGAAAGGGTTGCACTGTCCTGCTCCTGCCAGCTCCAGCACCATGGCTGGAGAGGAAGCAAGAGCATAAAATCAAAGTCTGGGTGTGGAAAACACGCCTGTGCTGCTTGGCAGGATGGGGAAAATCATCCTGATCCCACTGGATCAGGGGGCTCAAAGCCCCATCCAACCTGGCCTTCAACATCTCCAGGGATGGGGCAGCCACCACTGCTCTGGGCAACCTGGGACAGGGCCTCCCCATCCTTATTGTGAAGAATTTCTTCCTAATGCCTAGTCCAAACCTTCCTCCTTCCAATTTAAAGCCATTCCCCCTCATCTTATCACTACAAGCCCTTGCAAAAAAAGCCCCTCCACCGCTTTCCTGGAGCCCCTTTCAGTCCTGGGAGGCTGCTCTAAGGTCTCCCTGGAGCTAGGGGAGAACAACCCCAACTCTCCCAGCCTGTCCTCACAGCAGAGGTGCTCCAGCCCTTGGATCATCTCTGTGGCCTCCTCTGGACCCATTCCAACAGTTCCATATCCTTGTTGTGTTGGGGATTCCAGAACTGGACACAACATCCCAGCGGGGATGGGAGGCCCTTGGACTGGGACAGACAGTGGGAGGTAGCTCTGTCATTAGCGTCTCCGGTGGCAGGACGAGATGTCCCCATGCTGGGAGCCACTGGTGCCCCAGGGCCCACCCATGTGTGATCACACAGGGACACGAGTTGGGCTCGGGTGGTCCGGGGGCTGCATTCACCACCTGCCTCCTCTGGCCCCACCAGTGGGATGATGCATCCTCTGCAGTGGGATGGAGCTGGGGGGATGCAGGCCTTGTCCCTGAGACTACTTGGGGCCAGGGGAGCCCTGGACACAGCCCTGCCCATCCACGGTGGCTGGAGGCAGCAGCACAGCCCCAGCATGGTGCTGGGCAGGGAGGCAGGGCACCCCGAGGGCGCTGCACCCCAAGGATGCCCAAGGCAGACAATATTCCAGAAGCATTTGGCCAACGCCCTCAGCCCCACAGTGTAAATGTTTGGGTTATCCTGTGCAGGGACAGGAGTTGGACTGGATGGTCCTTGTGGGTCCCTTCTGATTCAGGGCATTCTGTGATTCTGTGGTGCCCAGTTAAACAGGGCAGAGGGAAGGGCAGCCCCAGTATCTCCATGCGGTTTCAGGAAAACAGAGAGGGAAAGCTCTGCTCTTAAAAGCAAATCACAGCACCTGGGGTGTGCATGTTGCTATCACTATCAACTGCCTCCTTCCCACCCGATGCTGAGTGTGCATTGCTGGCAGGGGGCACACAGGACACCAAAAGGATGAGGGATTGGCTCCAAGAGACAGAATGCGTGTTCCTGGCTTGGCATTGACAGCTGAGCTGGGACTGAAGTGCAGGCAGTTATCTCTTCCCAAACCATCATCACCTCCCCAACTGTGACCCAGGACTCACATCAGCAAACGAGCCACGTGTAGCAACTCAACCCTGCTCTCCCAGAGATGGTAACAAGGAGTCCTGCTGGTGCAGCAAAGCCCCAAAGTTTTCCTAGTACTTAAAATCAAACATCCTACTAAACACTCCCAATTTTATTCTTTTTTCAGCAATTCAGCAGTGTCAGACACTGCCAGACCAGCCCAACACAAGAGATCATGGTCCTCAGAACTCCCAGGGCATCTTCCTGCAAGGGATATCATAAAATCACAGAATCATGGCATCATTAAGGTTGGAAAAGCCCTCCAAGCCCATCCAGTCCAATTGTCAGCCCAGCCCCATTGTGCCTGCTGAACCACATCCCCAGGTGCCACATCTACACAGTTTTTGAACCCTTCCAGGGATGAAAACTCCCCCACTGCTCTGTGCAGCCTCTGGCAGGGCTTCACCACTCTTTTGGTAAAGACATTTTTCCTGATATCCAATCTAAACCTCCCCGGGTGCAACTTTTCCAACCTTAATGATTCCATGACTCTATGATGCCCATGGAGCCTGTACCAGCTCTTGGGGAGCAGCAGAGCAGCTCTGCCCATGTTCCTTTGTCATGGTTTTGCACTGCAGCCCAAATCCCAGCTAATTTAAGGGGCTGAAAACCACAAGCTTTGCCAAATAAGTTGTCCTCTCCTTTTTGCTCTAGTTTATTTGCATCCACGCAGCAGACGAAGCTTCACTTCCCTCCCAATAGGCAGAAATCACTGAATGTTTTGTCTGAGCTCTTTGCTCACCACCCAGCAGCTTTAGCAAACACCTGATGCCTCATGCCCCAGACAGGATGAATTTCTGCAGCTTTGGCCAAAGCTGCTGGCACACAGGGAACTCTTCTGCAAACCCAAGCCTGTCCAGGTGGGAAATTTGGGGGTTATGGAAAATGCAGGCACGGATGAGACCTCATTCTCTGGGAAAGCACCTCACAGAGGCTCAACAAATGGTGGAAGGGCACTGGGAATGAGGCGAAGGAGAAAGAAGACCCAATCTGAGTGGAAAAAATGCAGGCCCTGGTTCCCAGCTCAGGCCCCACAGCAGTGGGACTGCTCAAATTTGGACATCACAGCTAAAAAAACAATAAAAGTGGAATGCAGGAGCAGAGAGCAGCCCTATTTCTAGCTGTGACTCCTCCCTGCGTGCTTGGCCTCCCAGACGACTCAGAAACTCAAGGCACTTCTTTCTGAGCTATAAAAAGACCTGGAGCGAGGCTGCAATAGCTGGGAAGACAAACAAGAGAGGAACGTGTCCTCCTACTGAGGCCAAGAGCATCTCACCAGGAGAGAGCGAAGCCAGGAGATAGTCTTGCCCAACAAAACTCCTCAGCTAACGTCACCTTCTGAGGTGCCCATGAGGAAGGAGGGCTGTGGGGCACAGCAGAAACTCCACGCTGGATTTCACCCACTGAAATGCTGGCTGTGCCTTGTCCCAGTTCATCCCACCACCTCTCACTCCTCCTGCCTGAGGAGAGGAAGTGGAGGCCCAGCCTCATGTCATGCTGTGTGTGACCCTCCCCACCTCTCACCCCAACACAAGCCTGGGTCCCCGCATCATCGAGACACCCTGGGCTTGGGGGGAGGTGAAGGTACATCCACCAACATCTGCAGAAGGTACCACGGGGAGCAGGGACACAGCATAAATCACCCCCCCAGCACCACAGGCAGGAGCAAGCCACACTGCAACACAGCTCCCTGCTCCCCAGGCTGCCTGCTGAGGGGGTTAACAGCCTCACCTCACACCCCCTCCACACAGCCCAGCAGGACAGCCCAGACCAAGCAAGCTCCTGGTAACAGAGGGAGACCATAAAATCAACAAACTCAAGCAATACCTACCTTTGCCCTCTCCAGACAAGTATTTACCTCCACGGAAGCAGCCAAACCTTGTGCACTCTGTTGGAACATTTCATTCCCATTTGTCAAGGGCACAAAAACCTTTCTGGTTGGGAAAGCAAAAGGCCTCCACCAAGTCACACCCTGGGAATGGCTCCACAAGAAGAGATGACTTCTTCAGTGTCTTCATTGACTTATCCAATGCAGAAGGTATCAACTCTTCCAGTAAAGCCATCCCTAGTCTACACTGACTTCTTAAACAATGAAGATGTCAAAGTCTTCTGCTGCCTCCATGTCAGCATTGCCTTAAGACCTTTGAAAATCTTCACACATCTCTAATTGGTGGTGTGGGATCTCCCTCTTGAGCAGTTCTAAGGGTTGCAGAACTGGACTAGGTGGCCCACAAGGAGCAATCTGAAGATGGTGCATGCAGTAACCACGGCTCAGGAGGCAAGAGACAACCACAATGCCCATGGATCATGGTGAGGGCCAGCAGCAGTGTGACCTGCTCCCAAATCCACTGAGATGCAGAAGTGCTGATCAGTGCCTAATTCAGTGGATTGCAGAGATTCCATGATTCTGTGATTCCCTGATCCTGGAGGAACGCTGCCTGGTGGGAGATGTAGCTCAGGACATGCCTCACTAGGTTGGTGAGGTCTCCTGTTGAGGTCTCAGCACTCATGCCACCACCTCTTTGTGGTCCCTCAGGAGGAGGAGGGACAATTCCTGGATGTCCCTGATGTTCTGGCACACACACCTTGCAACACCATTTGTGCTTACAAAACCCTGTTGACTTCCATGTGAACAAAATGACTGGAAAACACCACTTCCCAGCCAGATCTGCTAATTGGAATGGAAAGCAATGGCATGCACTCTCTGGAGAGCACTGAGCTGCTTGTGTGGAATAAATGGTATCAATAAAGAGCAAGTCACAGTCTGGCCCTGGCGAGAGAAGCCTCCACTCCCGAAGGGTCCCTTTGTTTGCTGCACCTCATCTATTTTCTCCACAGTAAATACTGAATGCTGAGAGAGTTGGGATTGTTCAGCCTGGGGAAGAGGACACGTGGAGACCATAGATGGGCCTTCCAGTGCTGAAAAGGCTCCAGGAAAGCTGGGAAGAAGCTGGACATAGGGAGGAAATGTTTTTCTGTGAGGGTGGGGAGGCCCTGGCCCAGGTTGCCCAGAGCAGTGGTGGCTGCCCCATCCCTGGAGGTGTTCAAGGCCAGGTTGGATGGGTCTTTGAGCCCCCTGATCCAGTGGGAGGTGTCCCTGCCCATGGCAGGGGGTTGGAACTGGGTGGGCTTTGAGGTCCCTTCCAACCCAAACTATTCCATGATTCTATGGCTGAATCTACATGTCGAGGAGGGGACACCAGGTGGACATGTGAACCAGCAGAGGATACACACTCCTAGCAGGTCACACTCCAGACCAAGGAACCAGAGCAGTTCATGTCTGATCTTCAGGCATTACAGGTCATGATCATGAGCCCTTCTTCCTCCAGGAGAGGAAAACACAACTCAAAGACAGAGGTGGATTCACCTGGAGCAGAGTAAGATCGAGAGCAGAGGTGTCCAGGGTCAGGTTGGATGGGCTTTGAGCCCCCTCATCCAGTGGAAGGATGGGCTTCAAGGTCTGTTGCAACCCAAAGCACTCTGTAAGTCCACGATAGAACATTAACTGTCTGTATAGGCCTTTGTGGGAAGCAACTCCCCTTTCCCATGTAGACCAGGATCATTTACCTTCCACCGTGATTAGCCCAGAACAGCACACAATGTATAATTAGCCCAGCCGTGGGCTGGACTCGCACACCCGGGCTAAAACACTGCCTGTGTGGCCAGGAACTGCTGTCACCCGGGGAACAGCCTGTCCCCAGGAAGTTTTCTTACTCAGTGACTGTGCAAAATAAATCAGCAGAGCTGGTGGCCAGGCTCCAGCCCTTCCCCCAGCCCTTATGCTGCTGTGTGACCCCCGGCTGCTGGCTCCGTGTCCCAATTGTCCCAGCGTGGGTCACCCTCAGCGAAAGCAGAGAGGGACCAAATCCTTTTAGGACAAAGGGGTTCAAAGTGGATTCTCCACAGCCCGTGTCAGCACCCAGCCCACACGGGATGAGCCCATCCAGTTCCACCCCCCTGCCATGGGCAGGGACACCTCCCACTGAATCAGGGGGATCAAGGCCCATCCAACCTGGCCTTGAACACCTCCAGGGATGGGGCAGCCACCAGTGCTCTGGGCAACCTGGGCCAGGGCCTCCCCACCCTCACAGCAAAACGTTTCTCCCTAAGATCTCACCTCAGTCTCCCCTCTTCCAGCTCAAAACCATTTCCCCTCATCCTCTCCCTACACTCCCTGATCCAGAGCCCTTCCCCAGCTTTGCTGGAGCCCCTTTCAGTACTGGGAGGTTGCTCTAAGTCTCCCCACAGCCTTCTCTTCTCCAGACTGAACAACCTCAATATTGTTTAATTAAAAAAAAATACATTTTTAGAAAAGAAAGCATATTTTTTACATTAAAGTCTCAGGTTTGCATAAGAGCAAGCCTGCAAAGACAGGCAGTCTCTGGCTCTGACCACTGCCCCTGTTTTTGCTTGCTTTGAGTTGTGAATACACCCAGTTTTCTGGCTCAGAAATACACGTGTGAGGGCCTGGCTGTCTCTCAGGCTCAGGATCTGTACAAAGGATGGGGCAGCCAGTTTACACAGCCAGAGGTGGGCAAGGGGATGAGCACAGGCAGGGCATTGGGGTGCTGGATGGTGCCAGAGCAGACAATGCTCAGCCTGGACCTGTGTCACACCCATGGGACGAGGTGCTGGGAGCTGCAACGGGCACCCTCTCCTCTCCTCTCCTCTCCTCTCCTCTCCTCTCCTCTCCTCTCCTCTCCTCTCCTCTCCTCTCCTCTCCTCTCCTCTCCTCTCCTCTCCTCTCCTCTCCTCTCCTCTCCTCCTCTCCTCTCCTCTCCTCTCCTCTCCTCTCCTCTCCTCTCCTCTCCTCTCCTCTCCTCTCCTCTCCTCTCCTCTCCTCTCCTCTCCTCTCCTCTCCTCTCCTCTCCTCTCCTCTCCTCTCCTCTCCTCTCCTCTCCTCTCCTCTCCTCTCCTCTCCTCTCCTCTCCTCTCCTCTCCTCTCCTCTCCTCTCCTCTCCTCTCCTCCCATCTCATTTTCACCTCATCAGTGCATCCAGAGGAGGTCCATGAGGCTGGAGAAGGGTTTGGAGAACAAGTCTCATGAGGAGTGGCTGAGGGACCTGAGGCTGTTTAACCTGGAGAAGAGGAGGCTGAGGGGAGACCTCATCACTCTGCAGCTCCTAGAAAGGAGGCTGTGATGAGGTCAGTGCTGGGCTCTTCTCCCACATAATAAGGGATGGGACAAGAAGAAGTTGCCTCAAGTTGTGCCAAGGGAGGTTTAGATTGGATATTAGGAAGCATTTCTTTACTACAAGAGTGATGAAGCCCTGGCAGAGGCTGCCCAGGGCAGTGGGGGACTCTCCCTCCCTGGAGGGGTTCAAAAAGTGTGTGGCCATGGCACTTGGGGACACGGTTTCGCAGGCACAGTGGGGCTGGGCTGATGTTGGACTGGATGAGCTTAACGATTCTGTGATTCTATGGTCTTCAATGTCTCAATCTTCAATCAAAACTGTCCCTCCTGCAGTGTCAGCCCCTTCCCTTTGGTCTGCCAAGGGTTTTTTTCCCCTGGAAGAGCAAAGCTGGGACGAGCCTCCCCCTCCTTGTGACAGGTGCCCTATTTCCACCTGCTTCTTCCCCACCATTGTCCCTGGGCTCCGCAGCTGCTGCCGGCGCAGGGACCTCACTCTGGCTCGAGTTCTCCAAAAATTAATCCACCTGTCCAGCTGCTTTTCCCCAGCTTTGCAGGAGGATGGAGTTAAAGGGGCTGAACTTCAGAAGGAAAGAGCCCCCACACTCCTCAGCACAGGACACCCACGGGGGAAGCCCTCTCCTAAAGGCAGAGCCACTGAATTCGAGCTACCTTGGCTCACGTTGTCCATGCTGATCTGTGTTTTGAAGAGCCTTTTGAAGCCATCAGGGCAGCATGTGCTGAGCAAAGGCAAAGGGGTTTGGGGCAGCCACATCCCCCAGCATCCCTGCCTTCTCTCTCACTCTCTGGTGTGATTTGGGCAAAGCGTGCCCCTTATCACTTGGTGGTCCAAAGCCACCACATCTGCACCCAGAGCAGTCCCAGATGCTCCTCATTTTCAGCACCAAACCTATTTGTCTTCCTGAGGCTTGGCCACCTCTGGAGACCATCACTGCATTAAAACACCCAGCTATTTCTGCATATATTTAAAACAACTCCCCCCATCCTCCACCCCAGATTGCACCAACGAGAAAAGCGGCCCCTAATCTGGGAAAAGACAAACTATTTTCTTTCCCCGAGGATGGAAATAACTTCCTAAGAGGGACTCGTTGAAAAGAGCTGAGATGACTCATTTCTTCACCGTATTCAAGCTGTATTCAATCCCAAGCACCTCTAATTCCAATTAAAAGATGGGAGACTGAAAGCATGGTGGGGGTCACCCAGCACAAAGCACAGGAGCTCATTTTCCTGCAGATGAAAGAGCCAAGAACTAATTCTCTGCACCACCTACTCCCCCAGGACGGGCTCAGCTGCCTTCAGCCCTCGATCCCCGCAGCCAGGAGCTATTTTTTCCTGTTCTTGCTAGTGTCAATATGTTTCTTTAAATATCTTCTCAGAGAGGCTATATATATATAGCCCCACGCGGGTGCTTTGAAAGGAGCCTCATTTCCTGTGTAAGAACTGAAGTTCTTGGCAAAGCTGCCGGTGGCTGCAGCATCTGAACCACAAGAATTGTTTTTTTTTCAGTAGGCAAATGGTATTTCCTTCACGGCTGTGAGCTGGGGCTGGGCTGAACCCAACAGTGCTGCTGGGGATGGAAGACCCAGAGCCATATTTCCAATTATGTAAATGAGAGGGGAAAGGGATTAATTGCAGTAATAGCAGCAGTTGGGCAGCAATGTTGCCCAAAGATCACAGAATCATTTGGTTGGAAAAGACCTTTGAGATCAAGGAGTCCAATCGTACCTGTTCACTAGTGAACCAGATCCCTGAGCACCTTGTCCACCCATCTTTTAAATCCCTCCAGGGATGGTGACTCCACCACTGCCCTGGGCAGCCTCTGCCAGGGCCTGAGAACCCTTTCAGTGAAGAATTTTTCCCAATATCCAATCTAAACCTCCCCTGGTGCAACTTGAGGCCATTTCCTTTCATCCCATCCCTTGTTACTTGGGAGAAGAGCCCAGCAACCACCTCACCACAACCTTCTTTCAGAAGGCACAGCCCATGGCAGGGACTGGGATAGGCACAGAGCTGCTTTCAACCTGCATTTGGCTGTGAAAAATGTTGTTTCCCACATCAAAAAGCTTTACTAACCAACACCGGGAGAGGAAAAAATGATATTGAAAGATAATGAGCTTCTAAAGCACATCCCGGGGAGGGCAATGAGGCTGGGGAAGAGGCTGGAGCCCAGAGGTTCTGGGAGCAGCTGATGGACCTGGGGCTGTTTAGTCTGGAGAAGAGGAGGCTGAGGGGAGACCTCATCGCTCTCTGCAGCTCCTGGAAAGGAGGTTGTGGTGAGGTGGGTGGTTTGTAGCAGCTGAGCAAAGTCACACTGGGTCAGGGAGGAGACCTTCCCACACCTTCAGCTTTCCAGGGGCCAGCTGGTGCTTGGGGATGCCATGAGTCACTTCCATGAGTTCTGCCTGCATTGATGCCAACCAGCACCAGGCCTTTCTGACCTCATCCTTGCTGGGAATGAAGTGAAATTCCTTACAGCAATCCAAAATACAAGTGAAGAAGGAGCATAGCCTGACATTTCACCCCGGTGTACATCTTCCATGCCCTGCAGAAGTCCTGCATCCTTCTGACTTCTTTTTCACCCTTAAGACTTTGGCTCATGCAACAGTTGTTGATTTTTGCCCAACAAGCCAAGTGATTGGTGTGGGACAAGATTGGCTCCTTGGCCATGATGTCCACTGAGGACAACTGCAGTGAGGAGAAGGGGAGGGAGAACCTAGAAGGGAAGATCCCAATGAACCAACCCAAGTGAGGAGGTCTCAAGACCTTCCCTGCAGAGCTCTGACACCAAGACGTGCTCCTCAATATACAACCAGGAGAACTTGTAGGGGGTGCAAACATGAAACTCAGATACCACATAAAATACAGACATTTATCTCAATATATGGCAGAATTTTCCGGTTTGGTGGTTTTCCTCTTCTGTTGGTGATGTTTGCTCTGTCCAATGATTATTCTTCTGAGGCTGAGGCAATGAGGAGCAGTGAATTACAGCAAGTGAACCACCAGCAAAAGGGAGGCAGTCGTTGCAACACTCGTCCCCTCCACGGCAGTGATGCAGCCCGTAGGCCTGTCCATCTGCAGGACAGCAGAACTGCAGGACCTGGTGTCCTTGTTGCTCAACTTCCCATGAAAACTATCAGCGTTGATG
>JAUMJJ010000358.1:0-49432 GCA_033556795.1 Tapera naevia
CCCCCCCCAAAGACCCCCCCACCCCAAGGACCTCCCGGGACCCCCCCCACCCATGACACCCCCCCCCCCAATGCCCCCCCCCACCCCAAGGACCTCCCCCAGGCCCCCCTCCCCCAAAGAATCCCCCCCCAGGGACCTCCCCAGGGACCCTCAAAGGCCCCCCAAGCCCCCCCCCAACTCCCAGGACCCCCAAAGGCCACCTCCAAGGACCCCCCCCCCCATTACCCCCCCCCCCCCAAGGACCTCCCTCAGCCCCCCTCCCCCCCCCCAAAGACCCCCAAAGATCCCCCCCCCCAGGACCTCCCAGGGACCCCCAAAGGCCCCCCCCCCCCAGCCCTCCCCCCCAAGCCCCCCCCACCCTAAGGACCTTCCCCGGGACCCCCAAAGCCACCTCCAAGACCCCCCCACCCATGACCCCCCCCCATTACCCCCCCCCCAATGTCCCCCCCTCCAAGGACCTCCCCAGACCCCCCCCCCAAAGACCCCCCCCCAGGAACCTCCCCAGGGACCCCCAAAGGCCCCCCCAGCCCTCCCCCCCCCACCCTGAGGACCTCTGGGACCCCCAAAGCCACTCCAAGGACCCCCCCACCCATGACACCCCCCCCCCCCAATGTCCCCCCCACCCCAAGAACCTCCCCCGGGACTCCCCCCCCCCCCCCCAAAGACCCCCCTCCCACCCCTCTGTGCCCCCCCCCGCAGGTGGTCGCCCCCCATCTCCACGTCCCACCATGGTGGCATCGCCGGAACCCGCCGGAACCCCCCGCAGCGCCCCCCCGCGGCCCCCCCGGGCCTGAGGACCCCGAGACCACCACCCCCCACCCCCCACCCCCCACCCTTGGACCATGAGGACCCCCAGGGGCTTCTCCTCTGGTGGCATCGGCCACGGGGACTTGGCCCGTGGTGGCTTCTCTGGTGGCACCTCCGGGGGTGGCACCGCCCACCTTGACTTTGGCCGTGGTGGCACCTCCCATGGTGGCATCTCCCATGGTGGCATCTCCCACCTTGACTTTGGCCATGGTGGCATCTCCAAAGGTGACATCTCCCAGGATTACACCTCCCATGGTGACACCTCCCAAGACGGTGGCACCTCCCATCTTGGCATCTCCCATGTTGGCACAACCCATGGTGGCACCTCCCGTGTTGGCATCTCCCATGGTGGCATCTCCAATGGTGGCATCTCCCATGGTGGCATCTCCCATGGTGGTGACTCTTCTCATGGTGACATCTCCCATGGTGGCACCTCCCACGTCGACGTCTCCCACGGTGGTGGCACCTCCCATGATGGCACAAACCATGGTGGCATCTCCAAAGGTGTTGGCATCTCCCATGATGGCATCTCCCATGGTGACTCTTCCCATGGTGACTCTTCCCATGGTGGCATCTCCCAAGGTGGTGGCACCTCCCATGGTGACACGACCCATGGTGGCATCTCCCACGTTGACTTTGGCCATGGTGGCACCTCCCATGGTGGCACAACCCATGGTGGCATCTCCCAAGGTGGTGGCATCTCCAAAGGTGACATCTCCCATGATGGTGACTCTTCTCATGGTGACACGACCCATGGTGGCACCTCCCACGTCGACGTCTCCCACGGTGGTGGCACCTCCCATGGTGGCATCTCCCAAGGTGGTGGCATCTCCCAAGGTGACATCTCCCATGGTGGTGACTCTTCCCATGGTGACATCTCCCATGGTGGCATCTCCCGTGATGGCATCTCCCATGGTGGCACCTCCCAAGGTGGCACCTCCCATGGTGACACGACCCATGGTGGCATCTCCCACATTGACTTTGGCCATGGTGGCATCTCCCATGTTGGCACAACCCATGGTGACATCTCCCAAGGTGGTGGCATCTCCAAAGGTGACATCTCCCATGGTGGTGACTCTTCTCATGGTGACACGACCCATGGTGGCACCTCCCACGTCGACGTCTCCCACGGTGGTGGCACCTCCCATGGTGGCATCTCCCAAGGTGGTGGCATCTCCCAAGGTGACATCTCCCATGGTGACTCTTCCCATGGTGACATCTCCCATGGTGGCACCTCCCGTGATGGCATCTCCCATGGTGGCATCTCCAAAGGTGGTGGCACCTCCCATGCTGGCACGACCCATGGTGGCATCTCCCACATTGACTTTGGCCATGGTGGCATCTCCCATGTTGGCACAACCCATGGTGGCATCTCCCAAGGTGACATCTCCCATGGTGGTGACTCTTCTCATGGTGACATCTCCCATGGTGGCACCTCCCACGTTGACGTCTCCCACGGTGGTGGCACCTCCCATGGTGGCATCTCCCAAGGTGGTGGCATCTCCCAAGGTGGCATCTCCCATGGTGGTGACTCTTCCCATGGTGGCATCTCCCATGGTGGCACCTCCCATGGTGGTGACTCTTCCCATGGTGGCATCTCCCAAGGTGGCATCTCCCATGGTGGTGACTCTTCCCATGGTGGCATCTCCCAAGGTGGCATCTCCCATGGTGACTCTTCCCATGGTGGCATCTCCCAAGGTGGTGGCACCTCCCATGGTGGCATCTCCCACATTGACTTTGGCCATGGTGGCATCTCCAAAGGTGACATCTCCCAGGATTACACCTCCCATGGTGACACCTCCCAAGACGGTGACACCTCCCAAGACGGTGGCACCTCCCATCTTGGCATCTCCCACGTTGACTTTGGCCATGATGGCACCTCCCGTGATGGCATCTCCCATGGTGGCATCTCCCATGGTGGCATCTCCAAAGGTGGCATCTCCCATGGTGACTCTTCCCATGGTGACTCTTCCCATGGTGGCATCTCCCAAGGTGGTGGCACCTCCCATGGTGACACGACCCATGGTGGCATCTCCCACATTGACTTTGGCCATGGTGGCATCTCCCATGTTGGCACAACCCATGGTGGCATCTCCCAAGGTGGTGGCATCTCCCAAGGTGACATCTCCCATGGTGGTGACTCTTCTCATGCTGACATCTCCCATGGTGGCACCTCCCGTGATGGCATCTCCCATGGTGGCATCTCCCAAGGTGGTGGCATCTCCAAAGGTGGCATCTCCCATGGTGACTCTTCCCATGGTGGCATCTCCCAAGGTGGTGGCACCTCCCATGGTGGCATCTCCCACATTGACTTTGGCCATGGTGGCATCTCCAAAGGTGACATCTCCCAGGATTACACCTCCCATGGTGACACCTCCCAAGACGGTGACACCTCCCAAGACGGTGGCACCTCCCATCTTGGCATCTCCCACGTTGACTTTGGCCATGATGGCACCTCCCGTGATGGCATCTCCCATGGTGGCATCTCCCATGGTGGCATCTCCAAAGGTGGCATCTCCCATGGTGACTCTTCCCATGGTGACTCTTCCCATGGTGGCATCTCCCAAGGTGGTGGCACCTCCCATGGTGACACGACCCATGGTGGCATCTCCCACATTGACTTTGGCCATGGTGGCATCTCCCATGTTGGCACAACCCATGGTGGCATCTCCCAAGGTGGTGGCATCTCCCAAGGTGACATCTCCCATGGTGGTGACTCTTCTCATGCTGACATCTCCCATGGTGGCACCTCCCGTGATGGCATCTCCCATGGTGGCATCTCCCAAGGTGGTGGCATCTCCAAAGGTGGCATCTCCCATGGTGACTCTTCCCATGGTGGCATCTCCCAAGGTGGTGGCACCTCCCATGGTGGCATCTCCCACATTGACTTTGGCCATGGTGGCATCTCCAAAGGTGACATCTCCCAGGATTACACCTCCCATGGTGACACCTCCCAAGACGGTGGCACCTCCCATCTTGGCATCTCCCACGTTGACTTTGGCCATGGTGGCACCTCCCGTGATGGCATCTCCCATGGTGGCATCTCCCAAGGTGTTGGCATCTCCAAAGGTGACATCTCCCATGGTGGTGACTCTTCCCATGGTGACATCTCCCATGGTGGCACCTCCCAGGATGGCATCTCCCATGGTGGCATCTCCCAAGGTGGTGACATCTCCCATGGTGGCATCTCCCAAGGTGGTGGCACCTCCCATGTTGGCACAACCCATGGTGGCATCTCCCAAGGTGGCATCTCCCAAGGTGGTGGCATCTCCAAAGGTGACATCTCCCATGGTGACTCTTCCCACGGTGGCACGACCCATGGTGACACCTCCCATGGTGACATCTCCTGTGGTGGCATCTTCCATGGTGACTCTTGCCATGGTGGCACCTCCCAAGGTGGCATCTCCCACCCTGACTTTGGCCATGGTGGCACCTCCCATGGTGACTCTTCTCATGGTGGCATCTCCCAAGGTGTCACCTCCCACGTCGACGTCTCCCACGGTGGTGGCACCTCCCACCTTGGCATCTCCCATGGTGGCACAACCCATGGTGGCACCTCCCGTGTTGGCACCTCCCAAGGTGGCACCTCCTGCATTGACACCTCCCAAGTTGGTGGCACCTCCCACGTTGACGTCCCCCAAGGTGGTGGCACCTCCCATGGTGACATCTCCCATGATGTTGGCACCTCCCAAGGTGGCACCTCCTGCGTAGACACTTCCCAAGCTGGTGGCACCTCCAAAGATGGTGGCATCTCCTATGACATTGGCATCTCCCAAAGTGCCACCTCCCACCTCATCACCTCCCAATCTGGTGGCACCTCCCACGTTGACCTCTCCCAAGGTGGTGGCATCTCCTATGAGGTTGGCACCTCCCAAGATGGTGGCACCTCCAAAGAAGGTGGCATCTCCCATGACGTTGACATCTCCCAAGGTGTCACCTCCCACATTGATGTCCCCCAAGGTGGTGGCACCTCCCATGGTGGCATCTCCCGTGACGTTGGCATCTCCCAAGGTGTCACCTCCCCTGTTGACACCTCCCAAGGTGGTGACATCTCCCATGGTGGCATCTCCCACGACATTGGCACCTCCCAAGGTGCCACCTCCCACCTGGACACCTCCCAAGGTGGTGGCACCTCTGAAGATGGTGTCACCTCCCATGACATTGGCATCTCCCAAGGTGTCACTTCCCAAGACGTTGGCATCTCCCATGGTGGTGGCACCCTCCAAGGTGGTGGCACCTCCCATGGTGTCACCTCCTGCCTCGACGCCTCCCAAGGTGGTGGCACCTCTGAAGATGGTGTCACCTCCCATGACGTTGGCACCTCCCAAGGTGTCACCTCCCACCTGGACACCTCCCAAGGTGGTGGCACCTCCAAAGATGGTGACATCTCCCACGACGTTGGCACCTCCCAAGGTGTCACCTCCCAAGCTGGTGGCACCTCCCAAGCTGGTGGCATCTCCAAAGATGGTGGCATCTCCTATGATGTTGGCACCTCCCAAGGTGTCACCTCCCACCTGGACACCTCCCAAGGTGGTGGCACCTCCCACGTCAACGCCTCCCAACGTGGTGGCACCTCCCATGGTGGCACCTCCCGTGACGTTGGCATCTCCCAAGGTGTCACCTCCTGCCTCGACGCCTCCCAAGGTGGTGGCACCTCTGAAGATGGTGTCACCTCCCGTGACATTGGCACCTCCCAAGGTGTCACCTCCCACCTGGACACCTCCCAAGGTGGTGGCACCTCCCAAGCTGGTGGCACCTCCAAAGATGGTGACATCTCCCACGACGTTGGCATCTCCCAATGTGTCACCTCCCGCATTGACACCTCCCAAGCTGGTGGCACCTCCCATGTTGACGTCTCCCAACGTGGTGGCACCTCCCAAGGTGGTGGCACTTCCCATGGTGTCACCTCCCATGGTGTCACCTCCCATGGTGTCACCTCCCATGACGTTGGCATCTCCCAAGCTGGTGACACCCCCCAAGGTGGTGGCACCTCCAAAGATGGTGGCATCTCCTATGACGTTGGCACCTCCCAAGGTGCCACCTCCCACCTGGACACCTCCCAAGGTGGTGGCACCTCTGAAGATGGTGACATCTCCCACGACGTTGGCATCTCCCAATCTGGTGGCACCTCAGAAGACGGTGACATCTCCCACAACATTGGCACCTCCCAAGGTGTCACCTCCCACCTGGACACCTCCCAAGCTGGTGGCACCTCCCACGTCAACGCCTCCCAAAGTGGTGGCACCTCCCAAGGTAGTGGCACCTCCCAAGCTGGTGTCCCCTCCCATGGTGTCCCCTCCCACGACGTTGGCATCTCCCAAGGTGCCACCTCCCACCTCATCACCTCCCAACCTGGTGGCACCTCCCATGGTGTCCCCTCCCACGACGTTGGCATCTCCCAAGGTGCCACCTCCCACCTCATCACCTCCCAACCTGGTGGCACCTCCCATGGTGGTGGCACCTGTGAAGATGGTGGCACCTCCCGTGACGTTGGCATCTCCCAAGCTGGTGACACCCCCCAAGGTGGAGGCACCTCCCATGGTGTCACCTCCTGCCTCGACGCCTCCCAAGCTGGTGGCACCTCTGAAGATGGTGTCACCTCCCGTGACATTGGCACCTCCCAAGGTGTCATCTCCCACCTGGACACCTCCCAAGCTGGTGGCACCTCCCACGTCAACGCCTCCCAACGTGGTGGCACCTCCCATGGTGACATCTCCCATGACGTTGGCACCTCCCAAGGTGTCACCTCCCCTGTTGACACTTCCCAAGCTGGTGGCACCTCCGAAGACGGTGACATCTCCCAAGGTGCCACCTCCCACCTCATCACCTCCCAAGCTGGTGGCACCTCCCACGTCAACGCCTCCCAACGTGGTGGCACCTCCCAAGGTGGTGGCACTTCCCATGGTGTCACCTCCCATGGTGTCACCTCCCATGGTGTCACCTCCCATGACGTTGGCATCTCCCAAGCTGGTGACACCCCCCAAGGTGGTGGCACCTCCAAAGATGGTGGCATCTCCTATGACGGTGACATCTCCCAAGGTGCCACCTCCCACCTCATCACCTCCCAAGCTGGTGGCACCTCCCATGTTGACGTCTCCCATGGGGACATCTTTGATGACGTTGGCACCTCCCAAGGTGCCACCTCTTTCCTCGACACCTCCCAAGGTGGTGGCACCTCTGAAGACAGCGACGTCTCCCGTGACATTGGCATCTCCCAAGGTGTCACCTCCCAAGCTGGTGGCACCTCCCAAGCTGGTGGCATCTCCAAAGATGGTGACATCTCCCACGACATTGGCACCTCCCAAGGTGTCACCTCCCACCTGGACACCTCCCAAGGTGGTGGCACCTCCCATGGTGTCCCCTCCCATGGCGTCCCCTCCCACGACGTTGGCACCTCCCAAGGTGCCACCTCCCACCTCATCACCTCCCAACCTGGTGGCACCTCCCATGCTGCCCTCTCCCGTGACACTGACACCTCCCCCGCTGTCCCCTCCCCCTTTGCCCCCTCCCGTGACGGTGCCACCTCCCATGGTGCCCCCTCCCACCTTGGTGCCCCCTCCCCACCCGTGCCCTCTCTCCTCTCCGCCCCCTCCCACCCCCTCCTCGTTGGCCTCTCCCACCACCCCCGGTGGCTCCACCTCCTCTTCCTCCTCCTCCTCCTCCTCCTCCTCACCCCTCCCTCCCCCACCCTTGGTGCCACCTTTAAAGTTGGCATCTTGGGCCCTTGGACATGTGACCCGGTGAGCGCTCGAGCTTTTCCGGAAGTTTCTTCTCGTTTGGCCGTCGATCGTCTCAACCGAGATCCTGAACTCAATCGTGGTCCTTGGTGGGATTCGGTGATCCTTCCGGAACCTTGCGGAAGCGCCCAAGCGGTGGCGGCGTTACCGGGCGCCGAAAGTTACGCCAACGGCTTGGTGGGACCTCTCAACCCCGCGACGTGCGCGGCGGCGGCGCTGTTGGCGGCCGCTCGGAACAAACCCTTGGCATCTTGGGCTTGTTTGGGCATCTCCCAAGGTGGTCTTGGTGGATCTGACGATGGTCACGGGGCCACCACCACCATGGTGGCTCCAATGGCTCCTCCGGCCAAGGTGCTTCACGCCGTCCTCAGGTACTTCCGGTGGGCGCAGGTGGCGGTGGTGGCGGCGCCCGACGACGCTTGGCGTGAGGTTGGCAGGGCCTTGGCACAGGAATTGAGGGAGAAGGGGTTGCCCGTCACCGTGGTGACCGGCACCGGGAGAGGGCACCGGGAGGCTGAGGAGGCCCTGAGGAGGGTGAAGAGGGCGGAGGGGGTCAGAGGTGAGGAGGAGGGGGGGGGTGGGGGGGGTGGGTGGGGGGGGATGTGGGGGGGTGGGGATGGGTGGGCATGGGTGGGGTGGGTGGGTGGGGGTGGAGAGGGAGGAGGTGGGGTGGGTGGGGATGGGTGGGGGAGAGGGTGGGGATGAAGAGGGAGGAGGTGGAGATGGGTGGGGATGGGTGGGGGGAGAAGGAGAAGGTGGGGATGGGTGGGGATGGGTGGGGGGAGAAGGAGAAGGTGGGGATGGGTGGGGATGGGTGGGGGGAGAAGGAGAAGGTGGGGATGGGTGGGATGGGTGGGGGGAGAAGGTGGGGATGGAGAGGGAGGAGGTGGAGATGGGTGGGGAGGGGTGGGGGCGAGGGTGGGGATGAAGAGGGAGGAGGTGGGGTGGGTGGTGATGGGTGGGAATGGGTGGGGAGAAGGTGGGGGGAGAAGGTGGAGAAGGTTGGATGGAGAAGGCTGGATGGAGAAGGTTGGCTGGAGAAGATTGAATGGATGGAGATGGTTGGAGAAGGTTGGATGGATGGAGATGGTTGGAGAAGACTGGATGGAGACCATTGGATGGAGATGGTTGGTTGGAGAAGGATGGAGAAGGTTGGGTGGATGGAGAAGGTTGGATAGAGAAGGTTGGATGGATGGAGGTGGCTGGAGAAGGTTGGCTGGAGATGGTTGGAGAAGGTTGGATGGAGAAGGTTGGATGGAGAAGGTTGGATGGATGAAGGTGGCTGGAGATGGTTGGATGGATGAAGGTTGGATGGATGGAGATGGTTGGAGAAGGTTGGATGGAGAAGGTTGGATGGAGATGGTTGGATGGAGAAGGTTGGCTGGATGGAGATGGTTGGAGAAGGTTGGATGGAGAAGGTTGGATGGATGGAGATGGTTGGAGAAGGTTGGCTGGATGGAGATGTTTGGAGATGGTTGGATGGCTACAGGTGGCTGGAGAAGGTTGGATGGATGGAGATGGTTGGAGAAGGTTGAATGGAGACCGTTGGATGGAGATGGTTGGTTGGAGAAGGATGGAGAAGGTTGGGTGGATGGAGAAGGTTGGAGAAGGTTGGATGGAGAAGGTTGGATGGATGGAGATGGTTGGAGAAGGTTGAATAGAGATGGTTGGATGGAGAAGGTTGGCTGGAGATGGTTGGAGAAGGTTGGCTGGATGGAGATGTTTGGAGAAGGTTGGATCGAGAAGGTTGGATGGAGAAGGTTGGAGAAGGTTGGATGGAGATGTTTGGAGAAGGTTGGATGGAGAAGGTTGGCTGGATGGAGATGGTTGGAGAAGGTTGGCTGGAGATGGTTGGATGGAGAAGGTTGGATGGAGAAGGTTGGATGGAGAAGGTTGGAGAAGGTTGGATGGAGAAGGTTGGCTGGAGATGGTTGGCTGGATGGAGATGGTTGTAGAAGGTTGGATGGATGGAGATGGTTGGAGATGGTTGGATGGAGATGGTTGGATGGAGATGGTTGGAGATGGTTGGATGGATGGAGATGGTTGGAGAAGGTTGAATGGAGAAGGTTGGATGGATGGAGATGGTTGGAGAAGGTTGAATGGATGGAGGTGGCTGGAGATGGTTGGAGAAGGTTGGATGGAGAAGGTTGGATGTAGAAGGTTGGATGGAGAAGGTTGGATGGATGGAGATGGTTGGAGAAGGTTGGATGGAGAAGGTTGGATGGAGAAGGTTGGATGGAGAAGGTTGGATGGAGAAGGTTGGCTGGAGAAGGTTGGCTGGAGAAGGTTGGATGGATGGAGATGGTTGGAGAAGGTTGGCTGGATGGAGATGGTTGGAGAAGGTTGGATGGAGATGGTTGGATGGATGGAGATGGTTGGAGAAGGTTGGATGGAGAAGGTTGGATGGAGAAGGTTGGATGGAGAAGGTTGGATGGATGGAGATGGTTGGAGAAGGTTGAATGGATGGAGGTGGCTGGAGATGGTTGGAGAAGGTTGGATGGAGAAGGTTGGATGGAGAAGGTTGGATGGATGGAGATGGTTGGAGAAGGTTGAATGGATGGAGGTGGCTGGAGATGGTTGGAGATGGTTGGCTGGAGATGGTTGGTTGGCTGGAGATGATTGGTTGGCTGGAGATGGTTGGCTGGAGATGTCTGGAGAAGGCTGGGTGGCTGGAGAAGCCTGACTGGACAGAGAGAGGACAGAGGTGGCCCCGGTGGCCCTGGCCGCTCTCGGGGCTCCGCGCGGTGGCCATCTTGACCCCGCTCCTTGTCCCCAGTGGTTGTCCTCTGCATGCACTCGGTCCTCCTGGGTGGGGAGGAGCAAAGAGTCCTCCTGGAGGCGGCCGAGGACCTGGGCATGACCGACGGCTCCTACGTCTTCATCCCCTACGACGCCCTGACCTTCCCCCTGCCCTACGAGGACCTCTCCTACCCCGTCCTGGGCAACAACTCCAAGGTGCGCGCGGCCTACGACGCCGTCCTCACCGTCACCATCGACTGTCCCCGCGGCGCCTTCCGCGACGCCCTCCGAAGGGCCAAGGAGGCCCACGAGCTGCCGGCCCACCTCGACCTCGAGGAGGTGAGGGGAGGGGAAGGGGTGGGAGGGGGGTGATGGGGGGAGGAGGAAGGTCTAGGGGTGAGGGACATCTGGGGTGATGAGGGACATCTATGGGTGAGGGACATCTAGGGGTGAGGGACATCTATGGGTGTGGAACATCTAGGGGTGAGGGACATCTGGGGGTGAGGAACGTCTGGAGTGAGGGACATCTGGGGTGAGGGACATCTGGGGTGAGGGACATCTGGGGTGAGGGACATCAATGGGGTGATGAGGAGCATTTATGGGTGAGGGACATCTATGGGTGAGGAACATCTAGGGGTGAGGGACATCTGGGGTGAGGGACATCTGGGGTGAGGGACATCTGGGGGTGAGGAACGTCTGGAGTGAGGGACATCTGGGGTGAGGGACATCTGGGGTGAGGAACATCTGGGGGTGATGAGGGACATCTATGGGTGAGGGACATCTATGGGTGAGGGACATCTATGGGGTGAGGAACATCTATGGGGTGAGGGACATCTGGGGGTGAGGGACATCAATGGGGTGATGAGGGACATCTATGGGGTGAGGGACATCTGGGGTGAGGGACATCTGGGGTGAGGGACATCTATGGGTGAGGGACATCAAAGGGTGATGAGGAGCATTTATGGGTGAGGGACATCTATGGGGTGAGGAACATCTATGGGGTGAGGGACATCTGGGGGTGAGGGACATCTATGGGTGAGGGACATCAATGGGGTGAGGGACATCAATGGGTGAGGGACATCAATGGGTGAGGGACATCTGGGGTGAGGGACATCTATGGGTGAGGGACATCAATGGGGTGAGGGACATCAATGGGTGAGGGACATCAATGGGTGAGGGACATCTGGGGTGAGGGACATCTGGGGTGAGGGACATCTGGGGGTGAGGAACGTCTGGAGTGAGGGACATCTGGGGTGAGGGACATCTGGGGTGAGGAACATCTGGGGGTGATGAGGGACATCTATGGGTGAGGGACATCTATGGGTGAGGGACATCTATGGGGTGAGGAACATCTATGGGGTGAGGGACATCTGGGGGTGAGGGACATCAATGGGGTGATGAGGGACATCTATGGGGTGAGGGACATCTGGGGTGAGGGACATCTGGGGTGAGGGACATCTATGGGTGAGGGACATCAAAGGGTGATGAGGAGCATTTATGGGTGAGGGACATCTATGGGGTGAGGAACATCTATGGGGTGAGGGACATCTGGGGGTGAGGGACATCTATGGGTGAGGGACATCAATGGGGTGAGGGACATCAATGGGTGAGGGACATCAATGGGTGAGGGACATCTGGGGTGAGGGACATCTATGGGTGAGGGACATCTATGGGTGAGGGACATCTATGGGGTGAGGGACATCTGGGGTGAGGGACATCTATGGGTGAGGGACATCTGGGGTGATGAGAGACATCTATGGGTGAGGGACATCTATGGGGTGATGAGGAGCATCTATGGGTGAGGGACATCTAGGGGTGAGGGACATCTATGGGTGTGGAACATCTATGGGGTGATGAGGGACATCTGGGGGGTGAGGAACGTCTAGAGGTGAGGGACATCTATGGGTGAGGAACATCTATGGGTGAGGGACATCTATGGGTGAGGAACATCTATGGGTGAGGGACATCTGGGGTGAGGGACATCTGGGGTGAGGAACGTCTAAGGGTGAGGGACATCTAGGGGTGAGGGACATCTATGGGGTGAGGAACCTCTATGGGTGAGGGACATCAATGGGTGAGGGACATCTGGGGTGAGGGACATCTAGGAGTGAGGGACATCTGGGGGTGAGGGACATCTGGGGTGAGGGACATCTGGGGTGAGGGACATCTGGGGTGAGGAATGTCTGGGGTGAGGGACATCAATGGGGTGAGGGACATCTATGGGGTGAGGAACCTCTATGGGTGAGGGACATCAATGGGTGAGGGACATCTGGGGGTGATGAGAGACATCTATGGGTGAGGAACATCTAGGGGTGAGGGACATCAATGGGGTGATGAGGGACATTTAGGGGTGAGGAACATCTAGGGGTGAGGGACATCTGGGGTGAGGGACATCTGGGGTGAGGGACATCTATGGGGTGATGAGGGACATCTGGGGTGAGGAACATCAATGGGTGAGGAATATCTATGGGTGAGGGACATCTATAGGTGAGGAACATCTAGGGGTGAGGGACATCTATGGGTGAGGGACATCTATGGAGTGAGGGACATCTGGGGGTGAGGAACGTCTAGGGGTGAGGGACATCAATGGGTGAGGGACATCTGGGGTGAGGAACATCTATGGGGTCATGAGGAGCATCTAGGGGTGAGGGACATCTATGGGTGGGGGACATCTAGGGGTGAGGAACGTCTGGGGTGAGGGACATCTGGGGTGAGGGACATCTGGGGTGAGGGACATCTGGGGTGAGGAACGTCTATGGGTGGGGGACATCTATGGATGAGGAACATCTATGGGGTGAGGGAGGAACATCTACCCGTCTTGGGTAGAGGTGACCTTGGCCACCGGTGTTGGTTGGAGACACCCATGGCCATCAGGGTTGGGTAGAGATGCTCTTGGCCAACAGTGTTGGGTAGAGATGGCTTTGACAACCAGTGTTGGCTGGAGATGCTCTTGGTCACCAGTGTTGGGTAGAGACGCCCATGGCCACCAAGGTTGGGTAGAGATGGCCACCACTGTTGGGTAGAGATGGCCTTGACCACCACCATTGGCTGGAGATGCTCTTGGTCACCAGTGTTGGGTAGAGACGCCCATGGCCACCAAGGTTGGGTAGAGATGGCCACCACAGTTGGGTAGAGATGGCCTTGACCACCACCATTGGCTGGAGATGCTCTTGGCCCCCAGCATTGCCTGGAGATGCTCTTGGCCATCAGGGTTGGGTAGAAATGACCAACAGTGTTGGGTAGAGATGGCTTTGACAACCACCATTGGCTGGAGATGACCTTGGCCAACAGTGTTGGATAGAGATGGCCACCACTGTTGGGTAGAGATGACCTTGACCACCAGTGTTGGCTGGAGATGCTCTTGGTCACCAGTGTTGGGTAGAGACGCCCATGGCCACCAAGGTTGGGTAGAGATGGCCACCACAGTTGGGTAGAGATGGCCTTGACCACCACCATTGGCTGGAGATGCTCTTGGTCACCAGTGTTGGGTAGAGACGCCCATGGCCACCAAGGTTGGGTAGAGATGGCCACCACAGTTGGGTAGAGATGGCCTTGACCACCACCGTTGGCTGGAGATGCTCTTGACCCCCAGCATTGGCTGGAGATGACCTTGGCCATCAGGGTTGGGTAGAAATGGCTTTGACAACCACCATTGGCTGGAGATGCCCTTGGCCAATAGGGTTGGATAGAGATGGCCTTGGCCAACAGTGTTGGATAGAGATGGCCTTGGCCAACAGTGTTGGGTAGAGATGGCCATGGCCAAGAGGGTTGGGTAGAGATGACCTTGACCACCAGTGTTGGCTGGAGATGCCCTTGGCCAACAGGGTTAGATAGAGATGGCCTTGGCCACCTGTGTTGGCTGGAGATGCCCTTGGCCACCAGTCTTGGGTAGAGGTGACCTTGGCCACTGGTGTTGGTTGGAGACACCCATGGCCATCAGGGTTGGGTAGAGATTTTCTTGGCCACCAGTGTTGGGTAGAGATGGCCTTGACCACCACCATTGGCTGGAGATGCTCTTGGCCATCAGGGTTGGGTAGAAATGACCAACAGTGTTGGGTAGAGATGGCTTTGACAACCACCATTGGCTGGAGATGACCTTGGCCAACAGTGTTGGATAGAGATGGCCACCACTGTTGGGTAGAGATGGCCTTGACCACCAGTGTTGGCTGGAGATGCTCTTGGCCACCAGTGTTGGGTAGAGACGCCCATGGCCACCAAGGTTGGGTAGAGATGGCCACCACAGTTGGGTAGAGATGGCCTTGACCACCACCGTTGGCTGGAGATGCTCTTGACCCCCAGTATTGGCTGGAGATGACCTTGGCCATCAGGGTTGGGTAGAAATGACCAACAGTGTTGGGTAGAGATGGCTTTGACAACCAGTGTTGGCTGGAGATGCCCTTGGCCACCAGTGTTGGGTAGAGATGACCTTGACCACCAGTGTTGGCTGGAGATGCCCTTGGCCAACAGGGTTGGATAGAGATGGCCTTGGCCACCTGTGTTGGTTGGAGATGACCTTGGCCACCAGTCTTGGGTAGAGGTGACCTTGGCCACCGGTGTTGGTTGGAGACACCCATGGCCATCAGGGTTGGGTAGAGATGCTCTTGGCCACCACTGTTGGGTAGAGATGGCCTTGACCACCACCGTTGGCTGGAGATGCTCTTGACCCCCAGCATTGCCTGGAGATGCTCTTGGCCATCAGGGTTGGGTAGAAATGACCAACAGTGTTGGGTAGAGATGGCTTTGACAACCACCATTGGCTGGAGATGACCTTGGCCAACAGTGTTGGATAGAGATGGCCACCACAGTTGGGTAGAGATGGCCTTGACCACCACCGTTGGGTGGAGATGCTCTTGACCCCCAGCATTGGCTGGAGATGACCTTGGCCATCAGGGTTGGGTAGAAATGGCTTTGACAACCACCATTGGCTGAAGATGACCTTGGCCAACAGTGTTGGATAGAGATGGACACCAGTGTTGGGTAGAGATGACCTTGACCACCAGTGTTGGCTGGAGATGCCCTTGGCCAACAGGGTTGGGTAGAGGTGGCCTTGGCCAACAGTGTTGGTTGGAGATGACCTTGGCCACCAGTCTTGGGTAGAGGTGACCTTGGCCACCGGTGTTGGTTGGAGACACCCATGGCCATCAGGGTTGGGTAGAGATGCTCTTGGCCACCAGTGTTGGGTAGAGATGGCCTTGACCACCACCATTGGCTGGAGATGCTCTTGACCCCCAGCATTGCCTGGAGATGACCTTGGCCATCAGGGTTGGGTAGAAATGACCAACAGTGTTGGGTAGAGATGGCTTTGACAACCACCATTGGCTGGAGATGACCTTGGCCAACAGTGTTGGATAGAGATGGCCACCACTGTTGGGTAGAGATGGCCTTGACCACCACCATTGGCTGGAGATGCTCTTGGTCACCAGTGTTGGGTAGAGACGCCCATGGCCACCAAGGTTGGGTAGAGATGGCCACCACAGTTGGGTAGAGATGGCCTTGACCACCACCATTGGCTGGAGATGCTCTTGGCCCCCAGCATTGCCTGGAGATGCTCTTGGCCATCAGGGTTGGGTAGAAATGACCAACAGTGTTGGGTAGAGATGGCTTTGACAACCACCATTGGCTGGAGATGACCTTGGCCAACAGTGTTGGATAGAGATGGCCACCACTGTTGGGTAGAGATGGCCTTGACCACCACCGTTGGCTGGAGATGCTCTTGGTCACCAGTGTTGGGTAGAGACGCCCATGGCCACCAAGGTTGGGTAGAGATGGCCACCACAGTTGGGTAGAGATGGCCTTGACCACCACCGTTGGCTGGAGATGCTCTTGACCCCCAGCATTGGCTGGAGATGACCTTGGCCATCAGGGTTGGGTAGAAATGGCTTTGACAACCACCATTGGCTGAAGATGACCTTGGCCAACAGTGTTGGATAGAGATGGACACCAGTGTTGGGTAGAGATGACCTTGACCACCAGTGTTGGCTGGAGATGCCCTTGGCCAACAGGGTTGGATAAAGATGGCCTTGGCCACCTGTGTTGGTTGGAGATGACCTTGGCCACCAGTCTTGGGTAGAGGTGACCTTGGCCACTGGTGTTGGTTGGAGACACCCATGGCCATCAGGGTTGGGTAGAGATGCTCTTGGCCACCAGTGTTGGGTAGAGATGGCCTTGACCACCACCATTGGCTGGAGATGCTCTTGGCCCCCAGCATTGCCTGGAGATGACCTTGGCCATCAGGGTTGGGTAGAAATGACCAACAGTGTTGGGTAGAGATGGCTTTGACAACCACCATTGGCTGGAGATGCCCTTGGCCACCAGTGTTGGATAGAGATGGACACCACAGTTGGGTAGAGATGACCTTGACCACCAGTGTTGGCTGGAGATGCTCTTGGCCACCAGTGTTGGGTAGAGACGCCCATGGCCACCAAGGTTGGGTAGAGATGGCCACCACAGTTGGGTAGAGATGGCCTTGACCACCACCATTGGCTGGAGATGCTCTTGACCCCCAGCATTGGCTGGAGATGACCTTGGCCAACAGTGTTGGATAGAGATGGCCACCACTGTTGGGTAGAGATGGCCTTGACCACCACCGTTGGCTGGAGATGCTCTTGGTCACCAGTGTTGGATAGAGACGCCCATGGCCACCAAGGTTGGGTAGAGATGGCCACCACTGTTGGGTAGAGATGGCCTTGACCACCACCGTTGGCTGGAGATGCTCTTGGCCATCAGGGCTGGGCATCGACACCCACGGCCACCACGCTTGGCCGGAGGTCCCCATCCCCACCACCATTTCTCCCCCTGGAGCTGCCGTTGGGTGTCCCCTCGGTGCCACCTCCTTCCCATCCCTCGCTTCTCCTTCCAACCCCCAAGGTCCACCCTCTCTTCGCCACCATCTACGACTCGGTCTACTTCCTGGCCATGGCGGCCGAGGCGGCGCGGCGCAGCGGGCGCTGGGTGATGGGCACCACGGTGGCCGAGCACGCCCGCGACTTCCGCTTCCAAGGCTTCTGCCAGAGCTTCTCGGTGGACGAAGCCGGGGAGGTCAACGTCCCCTACGTCATCTTGGACACGGACGGCCAGGGAAGCCACCTCTGGCCGGTCTACGAGCTGGAACCGGCCACGCGCGGCCTCGGCTACCGCGGGCGCGGCGTCCATTGGCCGCGCAGCTCCAGCCCTGGCACCGACGCCTCCTGCTGGTTCGACTCCGGCTCCATCTGCAACGGAGGTGAGGGCTGGGGTGGGGAGGAGGCCACGTGGGTTATGGGGGGCGACCAGGGAATGGGGGTTATGGGGGGTGACCAGGGAATGGGGGTTATGGGGGGCGACCAGGGAATGGGGGTTATGGGGGGTGACCAGGGAATGGGGGTTATGGGGGGCAACCAGGGAATGGGGGTTATGGGGGGTGACCAGGCCACGTGGGTTATGGGGGAAACCAGGGAATGGGGGTTATGGGGGGCAACCAGGCCACGTGGGTTATGGGGGGCGACCAGGGAATGGGGGTTATGGGGGCGACCAGGGAATGGGGGTTATGGGGGGCAACCAGGGAATGGGGGTTATGGGGGAAACCAGGGCACGTGGGTTATGGGGGGTGACCAGGGAATGGGGGTTATGGGGGCAACCAGGGAATGTGGGTTATGGGGGGCGACCAGGGAATGGGGGTTATGGGGGGTGACCAGGGAATGGGGGTTATGGGGGGCGACCAGGGAATGGGGGTTATGGGGGGTGACCAGGGAATGGGGGTTATGGGGGGCGACCAGGGAATGGGGGTTATGGGGGGCAACCAGGGAATGGGGGTTATGGGGGGCAACCAGGACACGTGGGTTATGGGGGGCAACCAGGGAATGGGGGTTATGGGGGGCAACCAGGGCACGTGGGTTATGGGGGGCGACCAGGGAATGGGGGTTATGGGGGGCAACCAGGGAATGGGGGTTATGGGGGGCGACCAGGGCACGTGGGTTATGGGGGGCAACCAGGGAATGGGGGTTATGGGGGGCAACCAGGCCACGTGGGTTATGGGGGGCAACCAGGGAATGGGGGTTATGGGGGCGACCAGGGGATGGGGGTTATGGGGGGCAACCAGGGAATGGGGGTTATGGGGGGTGACCAGGGAATGGGGGTTATGGGGGGCAACCAGGGAATGGGGGTTATGGGGGGTGACCAGGGAATGGGGGTTATGGGGGGCAACCAGGGAATGGGGGTTATGGGGGGCGACCAGGGAATGGGGGTTATGGGGGGCAACCAGGGAATGGGGGTTATGGGGGCGACCAGGGAATGGGGGTTATGGGGGCGACCAGGGAATGGGGGTTATGGGGGGCTATGGGGGGCGACCAGGGAATGGGGGTTATGGGGGGCAACCAGGGAATGGGGGTTATGGGGGGCAACCAGGGAATGGGGGTTATGGGGGGCAACCAGGGCACGTGGGTTATGGGGGGCAACCAGGGAATGGGGGTTATGGGGGGCGACCAGGGAATGGGGGTTATGGGGGGCAACCAGGGAATGGGGGTTATGGGGGGCAACCAGGGCACGTGGGTTATGGGGGGCAACCAGGGAATGGGGGTTATGGGGGGCGACCAGGGAATGGGGGTTATGGGGGGCAACCAGGGAATGGGGGTTATGGGGGGTGACCAGGGAATGGGGGTTATGGGGGGCGATCGGGGAATGGGGGTTATGGGGGGCAACCAGGGAATGGGGGTTATGGGGGCAACCAGGGAATGGGGGTTATGGGGGGTGACCAGGGAATGGGGGTTATGGGGGGCAACCAGGGAATGGGGGTTATGGGGGCGACCAGGGGATGGGGGTTATGGGGGGCAACCAGGGAATGGGGGTTATGGGGGGTGACCAGGGAATGGGGGTTATGGGGGGCGACCAGGGAATGGGGGTTATGGGGGGTGACCAGGGAATGGGGGTTGTGGGGGGTGACCAGGGAATGGGGGTTATGGGGGACAACCAGGGAATGGGGGTTATGGGGGTGACCAGGGAATGGGGGTTATGGGGGCGACCAGGGAATGGGGGTTATGGGAGGCGACCAGGGCACGTGGGTTATGGGGGGCAACCAGGGAATGGGGGTTATGGGGGGTGACCAGGGAATGGGGGTTATGGGGGGCGACCAGGGAATGGGGGTTATGGGGGCAACCAGGGAATGGGGGTTATGGGGGCGACCAGGGAATGGGGGTTATGGGGGCAACCAGGGAATGGGGGTTATGGGGGGCAACCAGGGAATGGGGGTTATGGGGGGTGACCAGGGAATGGGGGTTATGGGGGGCAACCAGGGAATGGGGGTTATGGGGGAAACCAGGGAATGGGGGTTATGGGGGCAACCAGGGGATGGGGGTTATGGGGGAAACCAGGGAATGGGGGTTATGGGGGGCGACCAGGGAATGGGGGTTATGGGGGGCAACCAGGGAATGGGGGTTATGGGGGGCGACCAGGGAATGGGGGTTATGGGGGGAAACCAGGGAATGGGGGTTATGGGGGCAACCAGGGAATGGGGGTTATGGGGGGCGACCAGGGGATGGGGGTTATGGGGGGCGATCGGGGAATGGGGGTTATGGGGGAAACCAGGGAATGGGGGTTATGGGGGAAACCAGGGAATGGGGGTTATGGGGGAAACCAGGGCACGTGGGTTATGGGGGAAACCAGGGAATGGGGGTTATGGGGGGTGACCAGGGAATGGGGGTTATGGGGGGAAACCAGGGAATGGGGGTTATGGGGGCAACCAGGGAATGGGGGTTATGGGGGGCGACCAGGGAATGGGGGTTATGGGGGGCAACCAGGCCACGTGGGTTATGGGGGGCGACCAGGGGATGGGGGTTATGGGGGCAACCAGGGAATGGGGGTTATGGGGGGTGACCAGGGAATGGGGGTTATGGGGGCAACCAGGGAATGGGGGTTATGGGGGGCAACCAGGGCACGTGGGTTATGGGGGGCAACCAGGGAATGGGGGTTATGGGGGAAACCAGGGAATGGAGGTTATGGGGGGCCATGGGTGACCTTGGGTGGGCATCGTTGACCATTGGTGGGCATGGGAGGGCATCGGCGGCCATGGTTGACCATAGGTGGCCATGGTTGACCATTGGTGGGCATGGGAGGGCATGGGGGTCCATGGTTGACCATAGGTAGCCATGGTTGGGCATTGGTGGTCATGGGAGGGCATGGGGGTCCATGGTTGACCATAGGTGGCCATGGTTGACCATTGGTGGGCATGGGACGGGCATGGGGGGCCATGGTTGGCCATAGGTGGCCATGGTTGACCATAGGTGGGCATGGGAGGGCATCGGCAGCCATGGTTGACCATAGGTGGTCATGGGAGAGCATGGGGGTCCATGGTTGACCATAGGTGGCCATGGTTGACCATAGGTGGGCATGGGAGGGCATGGGGGGCCATGGTTGACCATAGGTGGCCATGGTTGACCATAGGTGGTCATGGGAGAGCATGGGTGGCCATGGTTGAACATAGGTAGCCATGGTTGACCATTGGTGGGCATGGGAGGGCGTGGGGGGCCATGGTTGGCCATAGGTGGCCATGGTTGACCATAGGTGGGCATGGGAGGGCATCGGCAGCCATGGTTGACCATAGGTGGTCATGGGAGAGCATGGGGGTCCATGGTTGACCATAGGTGGCCATGGTTGACCATTGGTGGGCATGGGAGGGCATGGGGGTCCATGGTTGACCATAGGTGGCCATGGTTGACCATTGGTGGGCATGGGAGGGCATGGGGGTCCATGGTTGACCATAGGTGGCCATGGTTGACCATTGGTGGGCATGGGAGGGCGTGGGGGTCCATGGTTGACCATAGGTGGCCATGGTTGACCATTGGTGGGCATGGGAGGGCATGGGGGTCCATGGTTGACCATAGGTGGCCATGGTTGACCATTGGTGGGCATGGGAGGGCATGGGGGTCCATGGTTGACCATAGGTGGCCATGGTTGACCATTGGTGGGCATGGGAGGGCGTGGGGGTCCATGGTTGACCATAGGTGGTCATGGGAGAGCATGGGGGTCCATGGTTGACCATAGGTGGCCATGGTTGACCATTGGTGGGCATGGGAGGGCGTGGGGGTCCATGGTTGACCATAGGTGGCCATGGTTGACCATTGGTGGTCATGGGAGAGCATGGGGGCCATGGTTGACCATAGGTGATCGTGGTTGACCATAGGTGGTCATGGGAGGGCATGGGTGGTCATGGTTGACCATAGGTGGCCATGGTTGACCATAGGTGGTCATGGGAGAGCATGGGTGGCCATGGTTGAACATAGGTAGCCATGGTTGACCATAGGTGGCCATGGTTGACCATAGGTGGTCATGGGAGGGCATGGGGGGCCATGGTTGAACATAGGCAGCCATGGTTGACCATTGGTGGTCACGGTTGACCATGATTGGCCATGGTTGACCATAGATGGTCATGGGAGGGCATGGGTGGCCATGGTTGAGCGTAGGTGGGCATCGTTGACCATAGGTGGCCATGGGAGGGCATGGGGGGCAACCAGGGTCACCGAGGGCTGCAGATGGCCGTGGTTGACCATAGGTGGGCATCGTTGACCATAGGTGGCCGTGGGAGGGCATGGGTGGCCATGGTTGACCATAGATGGCCATGATTGAACATCAATGGCCATGATTGACCGTAGGTGGCCACAGTTGATCACAGGTGGCCACGTTTGACCATAGGTGGCCACAGTTGACTATAGGTGGCCATAACTGACCGTAGGCGGCCACGGTTGACCACAGGTGGCCATGATTGACCATAGGTGGCCATAGTTGACCACAAGGTCACTATGGTTGACCATAGTTGGCCACAGTTGACCGTAAGTGGCCATAACTGACCCTAGGTGGCCATGGCTGACCATAGGTGGCCATAACTGACCATAGTTGGCCATAACTGACCATAGTTGGCCACAGTTGACCACAGGTCACCACGGTTGACCACAGGTGGCCACAGTTGACCATAGGTGGTCACTGTTGACCACAGGTGGCCATAACTGACCATAGGTGGCCACAGTGCCATGGTTGACTATAGGTGGCCATGATTGACCATAGGAGGCCACAGTTGACCATAGGTGGCCATGGTTGATCACAGGTGGCCATGATTGACCATAGGTGGTCACAGTTGACCATGGTGGGCATGATTGACCATAGGTGGCCATAACTGACCATAGGTGGTCATGGTTGACCATAGGTGGCCATAACTGACCATAGGTGGCCATGATTGACCATAGTTGGCCACAGTTGACCATAGGTGGCCATGGTTGATCACAGGTGGCCATAACTGACCATAGGTGGCCACAGTTGACCATAGGTGGCCATGATTGACCATAGGTGGCCACAGTTGACCATAGGTGGCCATGATTGACCATAGGTGGCCATAACTGACCATAGGTGGCCACAGTTGACCATAGGTGGCCATGATTGACCATAGGTGGCCATAACTGACCATAGGTGGTCATAGTTGACCATAGGTGGCCATAACTGACCATAGGTGGCCATGATTGACCATAGGTGGCCACAGTTGACCATAGGTGGCCATGATTGACCATAGTTGGCCACAGTTGATCACAGGTGGCCATGATTGACCATAGTTGGCCACAGTTGACCATAGGTGGCCATGATTGACCATAGTTGGCCACGATTGATCACAGCTGGCCATGGTTGACCATAGGTGGCCACAGTTGACCATAGGTGGCCATGATTGACCATAGTTGGCCACAGTTGACCACAGGTGGCCATGATTGACCATAGGTGGCCACTGTTGGCCATAGGTGGCCATAACTGACCATAGGTGGCCAGGATTGACTACAGGTGGCCATGATTGACCATAGGTGGCCACGATTGATCACAGCTGGCCATGGTTGACCATAGTTGGCCACAGTTGACCATAGGTGGCCATGATTGACCATAGTTGGCCACAGTTGATCACAGGTGGCCATGGTTGACCATAGTTGGCCACAGTTGACCACAGGTGGCCATGATTGACCATAGTTGGCCACAGTTGATCACAGGTGGCCATGATTGACCATAGGTGGCCACAGTTGACCATAGGTGGCCATGATTGACCATAGTTGGCCACAGTTGACCATAGGTGGCCATGATTGACCATAGTTGGCCACGATTGATCACAGCTGGCCATGGTTGACCATAGTTGGCCACAGTTGATCACAGGTGGCCATGATTGACCATAGGTGGCCACAGTTGACCATAGGTGGCCATGATTGACCATAGTTGGCCACAGTTGATCACAGGTGGCCATGATTGACCATAGGTGGCCACAGTTGACCATAGGTGGCCATGATTGACCATAGTTGGCCACAGTTGATCACAGGTGGCCATGATTGACCATAGGTGGCCACAATTGACCATAGGTGACCATGATTGACCATAGTTGGCCACAGTTGACCATAGGTGACCATGATTGACCATAGTTGGCCACAGTTGACCATAGGTGGCCATGATTGACCATAGTTGGCCACGATTGATCACAGCTGGCCATGGTTGACCATAGGTGGCCACAGTTGACCATAGGTGGCCATGATTGACCATAGTTGGCCACAGTTGATCACAGGTGGCCATGGTTGACCATAGGTGGCCACAGTTGACCATAGGTGGCCATGATTGACCATAGTTGGCCACGATTGATCACAGCTGGCCATGGTTGACCATAGGTGGCCACAGTTGACCATAGGTGGCCATGATTGACCATAGTTGGCCACAGTTGATCACAGGTGGCCATGATTGACCATAAGTGGCCACAGTTGACCATAGGTGGCCATGATTGACCATAGTTGGCCACGATTGATCACAGCTGGCCATGGTTGACCATAGGTGGCCACAGTTGACCATAGGTGGCCATGATTGACCATAGTTGGCCACTGTTGGCCATAGGTGGCCATAACTGACCATAGGTGGCCATAACTGACCATAGGTGGCCATGATTGACCATAGTTGGCCACAGTTGATCACAGGTGGCCATGATTGACCATAGTTGGCCACAGTTGACCATAGGTGGCCATGATTGACCATAGTTGGCCACAGTTGATCACAGGTGGCCATGATTGACCATAGGTGGCCACAGTTGACCATAGGTGGCCATGATTGACCATAGTTGGCCACAGTTGATCACAGGTGGCCATGATTGACCATAGTTGGCCACAGTTGACCATAGGTGGCCATGATTGACCATAGTTGGCCACGATTGATCACAGGTGGCCACGGTTGACCATAGGTGGCCACAGTTGACCATAGGTGGCCATGATTGACCATGGTGGCCATCCATGACCATAACCACTCATCGGTGGCCGCGGGTCACCACGGGGAGCATCCACCACCGTAAGCAGCCATTGGTGGCCACGGGTTCCTGGGTGGCCACGGCCACCAAGGAGAGGCCCCGGGTGGCCTTGTGACCCCTCCCCTGACCCCCCTCCTGCTCTGCCCCAGGGGTCGACGCCACCTTCGTCCTCCTGATGTTCCTCCTCATCTCGGCCCTCATCGCCGGCGGCGCCGCCCTCGCCTGCTTCATCCGGTTGGTGCCACCACCCCGTGGGGTCCCAGGGGATGGGGAGAACCTCGAGGAGGTCCAGGGACACCTCCACCCCCTTCCCACGTCCTCTCCATCCCCACCACCACCACCACCAAATCCCTGCAGGCGCCGGATCCAGGAGGCCCAACTGATGAAGGGACCCAACAAGATCATCCTCACCATGGAGGACTTGACCTTCATCAACACCCAGAGCAGCAAACGGGTGAGGGACCCCGGGGGGGGACACCTGGGTGGGGTGGGGTGGGAGCTGTGGTGGTCACGTTGGGTTGGGGTCTCCAGGGGCCCAGAGGTGGTTGGGAAGGAGCCCCCCCGAAGGGCTGAGCTTCTGCCCCGTGGCCTTGGGAGGAGAACCTTGGGCTGGTGGGACCCCGTGGGGGATGTCTCCCCGTGGTCTGAGGGTTCCCCCAAGGCCAGGTCCCACCCTGGGAGAAGGTCCCTGGGCTGGTGGGACCCCAGGGGTGACGTCTCCAGGATCCCCATGGCCTGGGGTGGCCTCTGGGACCCAGATCTTGCTTAGGAGGTCACCTCGAGGCTGGTGGATCTCCAGGGGTGTCGTCTCCCCATGGCCTGAGGGCTCCTTTGGGACCAGGTCCCACCCTGAGAGAAGGTCCAAGGCCTGGTGGGACCCCATGGTGACGTCCAACCTTGGGTGCAGGGTCCCCATGGCCTGAGATGTCCCCATGGGTGAGGTGGCCCCATGGGTGTTGTGTCCCCATGGCCTGAGGGCTCCCTTGGGGCCAGGTCCCACCCTGGGAGAAGGTCCCTGGGCTGGTGGGACCCCAGGGGTGACGTCTCCAGGATCCCCATGGCCTGGGGTGGCCTCTGGGACCCAGATCTCACTTGGGAGGTCACCTCGAGGTTGATGGATCTCCAGGGGTGTCGTCTCCCCATGGCCTGAGGGCTCCTTTGGGACCAGGTCCCACCCTGAGAGAAGGTCCAAGGCCTGGTGGGACCCCATGGTGACATCCAACCTTGGGTGCAGGGTCCCAATGGCCTGAGATGTCCCCATGGGTGAGGTGGCCCCATGGGTGTTGTGTCCCCATGGCCTGAGGGCTCCCTTGGGGCCAGGTCCCACCCTGGGAGAAGGTCCCTGGGCTGGTGGGATCCCATGAGTGACGTCTCCAGGATCCCCATGGCCTGGGGTGGCCTCTGGGACCCAGATCTCGCTTGGGAGGTCACCTCAAGGCTGGTGGATCTCCAGGGGTGACATCTCCCCATGGCCTGAGCTCTCCCTCAAGGCCAGGTCCCACCCTGGGAGAAGGTCCCTGGGGTGGTGGGACCCCATGGTGACGTCCAACCTTGGGTGCAGGGTCCCCATGGCCTGAGATGTCCCCATGGGTGAGGTGGCCCCATGGGTGTTGTGTCCCCATGGTCTGAGGGCTCCCTTGGGGCCAGGTCCCACCCTGGGAGAAGGTCCCTGGGCTGGTGGGACCCCATGAGTGACGTCTCCAGGATCCCCATGGCCTGGGGTGGCTTCTGGGACCCAGATCTCACTTGGGAGGTCACCTCAAGGCTGGTGGATCTCCAGGGGTGTCGTCTCCCCATGGCCTGAGGGCTCCTTTGGGACCAGGTCCCACCCTGAGAGAAGGTCCAAGGCCTGGTGGGACCCCATGGTGACGTCCAACCTTGGGTGCAGGGTCCCCATGGCCTGAGATGTCCCCATGGGTGAGGTGGCCCCATGGGTGTTGTGTCCCCATGGCCTGAGGGCTCCCTTGGGGCCAGGTCCCACCCTGGGAGAAGGTCCCTGGGCTGGTGGGACCCCAGGGGTGACGTCTCCAGGATCCTCATGGCCTGGGGTGGCCTCTGCGACCCAGATCTCACTTGGGAGGTCACCTCGAGGTTGATGGATCTCCAGGGGTGTCGTCTCCCCATGGCCTGAGGGCTCCTTTGGGACCAGATCCCACCCTGGGAGAAGGTCCAAGGCCTGGTGGGACCCCAGGGGTGACGTCCAACCTTGGGTGCAGGGTCCCCATGGCCTGAGATGTCCCCATGGGTGAGGTGGCCCCATGGGTGTTGTGTCCCCATGGCCTGAGGGCTCCCTTGGGGCCAGGTCCCACCCTGGGAGAAGATCCCTGGGCTGGTGGGACCCCAGGGGTGACGTCTCCAGGATCCCCATGGCCTGGGGTGGCCTCTGGGACCCAGATCTCACTTGGGAGGTCACCTCGAGGCTGGTGGATCTCCAGGGGTGTCGTCTCCCCATGGCCTGAGGGCTCCTTTGGGACCAGGTCCCACCCTGGGAGAAGGTCCCTGGGGTGGTGGGACCCCGTGGTGACGTGGCCCGTGGTGATGTGGCCCCCACAGGTCGATGGCAGCCGCAGCAGCTTGGCCGGACGCAGCGCCGGAGACGCCAAGAGCGTCAAGAGCGTCACCGCCGCCCCGGACAACACCAACGTGGCCATCGCCGAGGTACCACCTCCAGCACCATCTCCAGCACCTCCAACACCATCTCCAGCACCACCATCTCCATCAATTCCATCACCTCCACCACCACCTCCACCACCATCTCCATTGACACCTCCAACACCACCTCCAACACCACCACCAACACCTCCAACACCTCCAACACCACCATCAACACCTCCAACACCACCTCCAACACCACCATCAACACCTCCAACACCTCCAACACCACCATCAACACCACCAACAACACCACCACCACCACCTCCAACACCACCATCAACACCTCCAACACCTCCAGCACCACCTCCATCCCCACCTCCAACACCTCCATCACCACCACCACCTCCACAACTACCACCTCGACCTCCACCACCACCACCTCCAGCACCATCTCCATCAATTCCAGGACCTCCAGCACCTCCAACACCTCCAGCACCACCTCCACCACCACCATCTCCACCACCAACTCCATCACCACATTCTCCATCAATTCCATCACCTCCAGCATTGTCTCCACCACCTCCAGCACCTCCACCACCATCACCATCTCCACCACCACCTCCACCACCACCATCTCCATCAATTCCACCACCTCCAGCACCACCTCCAGCACCTCCACCACCACCATCACAACCTCCACTGCCACCTCCAGCACCATCTCCAGCACCAACTCTCTCAACACCACCTCCACCACCTCCACCTCCACCACCACCTCCACCACCATCTCCATTGACACCTCCAACACCACCTCCAACACCACCAACACCACCAGCAACACCACCAGCACCACCTCCAACACCACCAGCACCACCTCCATCCCCACCTCCAACACCTCCATCAGCACCACCACCTCCACAACTACCACCTCGACCTCCACCACCACCACCTCCAGCACCATCTCCATCAATTCCAGGACCTCCAGCACCTCCAACACCTCCAACACCACCTCCAGCACCACCACCACCATCACCACCTCCATCAACACCACCTCCAGCATCTCCACCACCACCTCCTCCATCAATTCCATCACCTCCAGCATTGTCTCCACCACCTCCAGCACCTCCACCACCACCTCAACCTCCACCACCTCCACCACCACCATCTCCATCAATTCCATCACCTCCAGCACCATCTCCAACACCTCCAGCACCTCCACCTCCTCCTCCCCCTCTCCCCACCTCCACTTCCACCTCCAGTTCCACCTCCACCACCACCACCTCCACCACCATCTCCTCCTCCCCACAAACACCCCCCACCCATCCCACCACCACCTCCACCCTCACCACCTCCCTCTCCCTACAAACAAGCCCCACCCATCCCATCTCCACCTCCACCACCACCTCCACCATCTCCACCACCTCCACCTTCACCTTCACCACCCCAACCTCCACCTCCCTCTCCCCACAAACACCCCCCACCCATCCCACCACCTCCATGTCCACCTCCACCTCCTCCTCTCCCTCTCCCCACAAAACCCCCCCACCCATCCCATCTCCACCTCCACCACCACCTCCACCTCTTCCACCTCCACCACCACCTCCACTTCCACCATCACCTCCACCACCTCCACCACCACCTCTACCACCTCCCTCTCCCCACAAACACCCCCCCACCCATCCCACCACCTCCACCACCTCCACCACCTCCACCACCTCCACCACCATCTCCTCCTCCCCACAAACACCCCCCCACCCATCCCACCTCCACCACCACCTCCACTTCCACCATCACCTCCACCACCACCTCCACCTCTTCCACCTCACCACCTCCACCAACACCATCTCCATCAATTCCATCACCTCCAGCACCATCTCCAACACCTCCAGCACCTCCACCACCTCCAGCACCACCACCATCATCACCACCTCCATCAACACCACCTCCAGCATCTCCACCACCACCTCCTCCATCAATTCCATCACCTCCAGCATTGTCTCCACCACCTCCAGCACCTCCACCACCACCTCAACCTCCACCACCTCCACCACCACCATCTCCATCAATGCCAGCACCTCCAGCACCACCTCCTCCACCACCTCCACCCTCACCACCTCCCTCTCCCTACAAACACCCACCACCCATCCCACCACCTCCACCTCTTCCACCTCCATCACCACCTCCACCTCCACCAACATCTCCTCCTCCCCACAAACACCCCCCACCCATCCCACCACCACCTCCACCTCCACCACTTCCACCACCTTCACCACCTCCCTCTCCCTCTCCCCACAAACACCCCCCACCCATCTCCATCTCCACCTCCACCACCACCTCCACTTCCACCATCACCTCCACCACCTCCACCACCACCTCTACCACCTCCCTCTCACCACAAACACCCCCCACCCATCCCACCAACTCCACCACTACCTCCACTTCCACCACCACCACCACCTCTTCCACCTCACCACCTCCTCCTCTCCCTCTCCCCACAAAACCCCCCCCACCCATCCCACCACCTCCACCACCACTTCCACTTCCACCACCTCCACCACCTCCTCCACCACCTCCACCACCTCCCCCTTCCCACAAACACCCCCACCCATCCCACCTCCACCACCACCTCCACCTCTTCCACCTCACCACCTCCACCACCACCATCTCCATCAATTCCATCACCTCCAGCACCATCTCCAACACCTCCAGCACCTCCAGCACCTCCAGCACCTCCACCTCCTCCTCCCCCTCTCCCCACCTCCACTTCCACCTCCACCTCCACCACCTCCCTCTCCCTCTCCCCACAAACACCCCCCACCCATCCCACCTCCACCACCACCACCTCCACCTCTTCCACCTCACCACCTCCACCACCACCTCCACCACCACCATCTCCATCAATTCCATCACCTCCAGCACCACCTCCACCACCACCATCTCCACCACCACCTCCATCACCACATTCTCCATCAATTCCATCACCTCCAGCACCATCTCCAACACCTCCAGCACCTCCACCACCTCCAGCACCACCACCTCCATCAACACCACCTCCAGCATCTCCACCTCAACCACCTCCATCACCACCATCTCCATCAATTCCATCACCTCCAGCATGGTCTCCACCACCTCCAGCACCACCACCACCACCATCACCATCTCCACCACCACCTCCACCACCACATTCTCCATCAATTCCATCACCTCCAGCACCATCTCCAACACCTCCAGCACCTCCACCACCTCCAGCACCACCACCATCATCACCTCCTCCATCAACACCACCTCCAGCACCTCCACCTCCTCCTCTCCCTCTCCCCACCTCCACCTCCACCTCCACCACCTCCCTCTCCCTCTCCCCACAAACACCCCCCACCCATCCCACCACCACCCCCACCCCCCCCTCCACCCTTTCCCCACCCTCCCGGGGGCGACAAGGCAAGGCCCACCCACCTCAGCATCTCCTTCCCCCCCACCCCCCCCCAAACCCCTCCAGAGGTGGGGATGGAGTCACCCCATGGGCACCTCCCAACCCACCTTCCTTCCACCACCACCTCCTCCTCCACCTTTGGGTCTCCTTGGCCATGCTTGATGGGTGCCCCTTCTTCGTAGGGTGCCGATCAGGCCAAGGGCAATGGGCAACTCCCCCTCCTCCTGCTCTTGTTTAACCAGCAGGGCCTTGTCGCCTCCGTGCAGGTAAGTGGAGACCCCCCAAAACCCCCCCTTTTCACCCCAAAAAAGAAGCCCCCCAACCCCCCCAACCCGGTCCTCCTTTCCCCCACCCCAACCCAACCCAACCCAACCCAACCCAACCCAACCCAACCCAATCCAACCCAACCCATCACCTCGTGACCTTCAGCCCCCCCCAACCTGAAGGGCTTTCGGCGAAGGGAGGAGGAAGGTTCTCCCTTGGGTTCTCCTCCAGGTTCTCCTCTGGGTTCTCCTCGGGGTGGGGTGGGGTGGGATGAGATGTGGAAGGGGGGTGAAGGGGGCTGAGGTGTCTCCTGCTCTGTCCTCTCCTCCCACAAACCCCAGGGTGATTGGGTCTGGTTGAAGAAGTTCCCAGGGGATCAGCACAGCGAGGTGAAACCGGCCACCAAGCTGGCCTTCTGCAAGGTGAGGTGGACACCACGGGGCCTGGGGGACACCACGGGGGGCTGGGGACAACTTGGAGGGGGGTCAATGGGAGAAGGTGGGGTCATGGGGGACAACCTTGGGTCATGGGGGACAACCTTGGGTCATGGGGGACATTGTTGGGTCATTGGGAGAACTTTGAGTCATGGAGGACAATGTTGGGTCATTGGGAAAAGGTTGGGTCAAGGGGACAGTGTTGGGTCATGAGGACATTGTTGGGTCAGGGGGGGCCAAGGTTGGGTCATGAGGACCAAGGTTGGGTCATGGGGGGCAAATTTGGGTCAAGGGGACAATGTTGGGTCATGGAGGTCAATGTTGGGTCAAGGGGACATTGTTGGGTCCTGAAGGACAATGTTGGGTCATGGGGGTCATGGTTGGGTCATGAGGACAATATTGGGTCATGTGGCCAACGTTGGGTCATGGGGGTCAAATTTGGGTCATGAGGACAATGTTGAGTCATGGAGGTCAAAATGTGGGTCGTGAGGACAACGTTGGGTCATGAGGGACAACCTTGGGTCATGGGGGCCATGGATGGGTCAATGGGGGTCAAAGTTGGGTTGTGAGGGACAATGTTGGATCATGGGTGACAATGTTGGGTCATGAGGACAATATCGGGGTCTTGAGGACAATGTTGGGTCATGAGGGCCAAGGTTGGGTCACGGGGGGCCAAGGTTGGGTCATGAGGACCAAGGTTGGGTCATGGGGGTCAAATTTGGGTCAAGGGGACAATGTTGGGTCATGGAGGTCAAATTTGGGTGCGTGAGGACAACGTTGGGTCATGAGGGACAACCTTGGGTCATCAGGACAATGTTGGGTCAAGGGGACATTGTTGGGTCTTGGGGACAACGTTGGGTCATGGGGGCCATGGATGGGTCAATGGTGGTCAAATTTGGGTCGTGAGGACAATGTTGGGTCATGGGTGACAATGTTGGGTCATGAGGACAATATTGGGTCATGAGGGACAACGTTGGGTCATGAGGGACAGTGTTGGGTCATGGGGACAATGTTGGGTCAAGGGAACATTGTTGGGTCATGAAGGACAATGTTGGGTCATGAGGGTCAAGATTGGGTCATGGGGACAAAGTTGGGTCATGGAGACAGCATTGGGTCATGGGGGTCAAATTTGGGTCATGGGGACAACGTTGGGTCATCGGGACAACGTTGGGTCATGAGGACGTTGTTGGGTCAATGGGGGTCAAAGTTGGGTCATCGGGACAACGTTGGGTCATGAGGACATTGTTGGGTCAATGGGGGTCAAAGTTGGGCTGTGAGGACAATGTTGGGTCATGGGTGACAATGTTGGGTCATGAGGACATTGTTGGGTCATGGGTGACATTGTTGGGTCATGGGGACAACGTTGGGTCATGGGGGTCAAATTTGGGTCATGGGGACAATGTTGGGTCATTGGGACAACGTTGGGTCATGAGGACATTGTTGGGTCAATGGGGGTCAAAGTTGGGTTGTGAGGACAATGTTGGGTCATGAGGACATTGTTGGGTCAAGGGGGACATTGTTGGGTCATGGGGACAACGTTGGGTCATGGGGACAATGTTGGGTCTTGGGTGACAACGTTGGGTCATGGGGACAACGTTGGGTCATGGGGGCCATGGATGGGTCATGGGGGTCAAAGTTGGGTTGTGAGGACAATGTTGGGTCATGAGGACATTGTTGGGTCAAGGGGACATTGTTGGGTCATGAGGACCATATTAGGTCATGAGGGACAGTGTTGGGTCATGGGGACAATGTTGGGTCTTGGGTGACAACGTTGGGTCATGGGGGCCATGGATGGGTCATGGAGGTCAAAGTTGGCTCACGGGGGCCAATTGGCCCAATGAGGACAACCCTGTCGCCACCGCCCCGCGTCGCGGAGCAGCTGAGGGACCTTCGGCACGAGAACGTCAACCTCTTCCTGGGCTTCTTCCACGACTGCGGGATCTTCGCCATCGTCTCGGAGCACTGCTCGCGCGGCAGCCTCGAGGACCTCCTGCGCAACGAGGACATGAAGCTCGATTGGATGTTCAAGTCCTCCCTCCTCATCGACCTCATCAAGGTGACGGCCGGGATCGCGCCGCGGGGGGCGGGGGGCGCCATGGCGGCCGTGGAGATGGTGGCCATGGGGGCTCTGGTGGCCGTGGTGGCTCTGGTGGCCTTGGCCACCATCACCATGGCCTTGGAGATGGTGGCCGTGGAGGTTCTGAAGGTCATGGAGATGGTGGCCATGGGGGCTCTGGTGGTCGTGGTGGCTCTGAAGGTGATGGAGATGGTGGTCATGGAGGTTCTGGTGGCCATGGAGATGGTGGCCATGGTGGCTATGGTGGCCATGGAGATGGTGGCCTTGTAGATGGTGGCCATGGTGGCTCTGGTGGCCATGGAGATGGTGGCCATGGAGGTTCTGAAGGCCATGGAGATGGTGGTCATGGAGGTTCTGGTGGCCATAGAGATGGTGGCCATGGTGGCTCTGTTGGCCATGGAGATGGTGGCCATGGAGATGGTGGCCATGGTGGCTCTGTTGGCCATGGAGATGGTGGCCATGGAGGTTCTGAAGGCCATGGAGATGGGGGTCATGGTGGCTCTGGTGGCCATGGAGATGGTGGCCATGGTGGCTCTGGTGGCCATGGTGGTGTTGGCCATGGAGATGGTGGCCGTGGAGGTTCTGAAGGCCATGGAGATGGGGGTCATGGAAATGGTGGCCATGGTGGCTATGGTGGCCATGGAGATGGTGGCCATGGAAATGGTGGCCATGGTGGCTATGGTGGCCATGGAGATGGTGGTCATGGAAATGGTGGCCATGGTGGCTATGGTGGCCATGGAGATGGTGGCCATGGTGGCTATGGTGGCCATGGAGATGGTGGCCATGGTGGCTCTGTTGGCCATGGAGGTGGTGGAATTGCTGGCTCTGGTGGCCATGGTGGTGTTGGCCATGGAGATGGTGGCCGTGGAGGTTCTGAAGGCCATGGAGATGGGGGTCATGGATGTTCTGGTGGCCATGGAGATGGTGGCCATGGAGATGGTGGCCTCAGAAGTTCTGGTGGCCGTAGAGATGATGGCCATGGTGGCTCTGTTGGCCATGGAGGTGGTGGCCATGGAGGCTATGGTGGCCATGGAAATGGTGGCCATGGTGGCTCTGTTGGCCATGGAGGTGGTGGCCATGGAGGTTCTGGTGGCCATGGAAATGGTGGCCATGGTGGCTCTGTTGGCCATGGAGGTGGTGGCCTTGCTGGCTCTGGTGGCCATGATGGCGTTGGCCATGGAGATGGTGGCCGTGGAGGTTCTGGTGGCCGTGTTGGCTCTGGTGGCCTTGTAGATGGTGGCCGTGGAGGTTCTGAAGGCCATGGAGATGGTGGTCATGGAGGTTCTGGTGGCCATGGAGATGGTGGCCATGGAAATGGTGGCCATGGAAATGGTGGCCATGGAGATGGTGGCCACAGAAGTTCTGGTGGCCGTAGAGATGGTGGCCGTGATGGCTCTGGCGGCCTTGCAGATGGTGGCCATGGAGGTTCTGGTGGCCATGGAGATGGTGGCCATGGTGGCTCTGGTGGCCGTGGAGATGGTGGCCACAGAAGTTCTGGTGGCCATAGAGGTGGTGGCCGTGGTGGCTCTGTTGGCCATGGAGATGGTGGCCGTGGAGGTTCTGGTGGCCATGGATATGGTGGTCATGGAGGTTCTGGTGGTCGTGGTGGCTCTGAAGGTCACGGAGATGGTGGTCATGGAGGTTCTGGTGGCCATGGAGATGGTGGCCATGGTTACTATGGTGGCCATGGTTACTATGGTGGCCATGGAGATGGTGGCCATGGAGGTGGTGGCCTTGCTGGCTCTGGTGGCCATGGTGGTGTTGGTCATGGAGATGGTGGCCGTGGAGATGGTGGCCACAGAGGTTCTGGTGGCCATGGAGATGGTGGCCATGGTGGTTCTGGTGGCCATGATGGCTCTGGAGGCCATAGTAGTGTTGGCCATGGAGATGGTGGCCATGGTGGCTCTGTCGGCCATGGAGATGGTGGCCGTGGAGATGGTGGCCGTGGTGGTTCTGGTTGCCATGGAGATGGTGGCCATGGAGATGGTGGCCATGGTGGTTCTGGTGGCCATGATGGCTCTGGAGGCCATAGTAGTGTTGGCCATGGAGATGGTGGCCATGGAGGTTCTGGTTGCCATGGAGATGGTGGCCATGGAGATGGTGGCCGTGGTGGTTCTGGTTGCCATGGAGATGGTGCCATAATGGTGGCCACGGTGCAGCCATAGCGGTGCCCATGTCGGCGGTCATGTTGGCGGCCATCCTAGTGACCATGCTATTGGCCATAATGGCGGCAATAGTGGCAGCCATGCTGGTGGCCATGCCGGCGGCCATAGTTACGGCCATGTTAGCGGCCATGATGGCGGCCATAGTGGCGGCCATGGTGGCGGCCATTGTGGTGGCCATAGTGGTGGCCACGCTGGTGGCCATGCTGGTGGCCATGTTGGCAGCCATGCTGGCGGCCATAGTGGTGGCCATGGTGGTGGCCATTGTGGTGGCCATAGTGGCAGCCATACTGGCGGCCATAGTGGTGGCCATAGTGATGGTCATGCCAGCGGCCATGCTGGAGGCCATGCTGGTGGCCATGTTGGCAGCCATGCTGGCGGCCATAGTTGCAGCAATGTTGGCGGCCATGCTGGCGGCCATAGTGGTGGCCATGGTGGCGGCCATAGTGGCGGCCATGCTGGTGGCCATAGTGGCAGCCATACTGGCGGCCATAGTTACAGCCATGCTGGCGGCCATAGTGGCAGCCATGGTGGTGGCCATGCTGGTGGCCATGCTGGTGGCCATAGTGGCGGCCATAGTGGCAGCCATGGTGGTGGCCATAGCAGCAGCCATGCTGGCGGCCATGCTGGCGGCCATAGTGGTTTGCCCTGGTGGTGGCCATAGTGGCAGCCATACTGTCGGCCATAGTGGCGGCCATGCTGGTGGCCATAGTGGCAGCCATACTGGCGGCCATAGTGGCAGCCATACTGGCGGCCATAGTTACAGCCATGCTATTGGCCATAGTGGCAGCCATGGTGGTGGCCATGCTGGTGGCCATGCTGGTGGCCATTGTGGTGGCCATTGTGGCAGCCATGGTGGCGGCCATAGTGATGGCCATAGTGGCAGCCATGGTGGTGGACATAGCAGTGGCCATGCTGGCGGCCATGGTGGTGGCCATGCTGGTGGCCATGTTGGCAGCCATGCTGGCGGCCATAGTTGCAGCAATGTTGGCGGCCATGCTGGCGGCCATAGTGGTGGCCATAGTGGTGGCCATGCTGGTGGCCATAGTGGCAGCCATACTGGCGGCCATAGTGGTGGCCATAGTTACAGCCATGCTGGTGGCCATGCTGGCGGCCATAGTGGTGGCCATACTGGCGGCCATAGTGGCGGCCATGCTGGTGGCCATAGTGGCAGCCATACTGTCGGCCATAGTGGCGGCCATGCTGGTGGCCATAGTGGCAGCCATAGTGGCAGCCATGGTGGTGGCCATAGCAGTGGCCATGCTGGCGGCCATGCTGGCGGCCATAGTGGCGGCCATGCTGGTGGCCATAGTGGCAGCCATACTGGCGGCCATAGTTACAGCCATGCTGGCGGCCATAGTTACAGCCATGCTGGTGGCCATAGTGGCAGCCATGGTGGTGGCCATGCTGGTGGCCATGCTGGTGGCCATAGTGGCGGCCATAGTGGCGGCCATGCTGGTGGCCATAGTGGCAGCCATACTGGCGGCCATAGTGACGGCCATGCTGGCGGCCATAGTTACAGCCATGCTGGTGGCCATAGTGGCAGCCATGGTGGTGGCCATAGCAGCGGCCATGCTGGCGGCCATGCTGGCGGCCATGCTGGCGGCCATGTCGGCGGCCATGCTGACGCGGCCCCGCGCAGGGCGTGCGGTACCTGCACCACCGCGGCGTCGTCCACGGGCGCCTCAAGTCCCGGAACTGCGTGGTGGACGGGCGCTTCGTGCTCAAGGTCACCGACCACGGCTACAACGAGCTCCTGGAGGCCCAGCGCCTCCCCGCGCCCCCACCCCAGCCCCACGGTGAGAGGGGGCGGGGCCTGGGGGTGGGCGGGGCTTCGTGGGTGGGCGGGGCTTCGTGGGTGGACGTGGATTGGGGGGCGGGGAGGGGGGGAGGTGGGAGCTATGGGGGGGGGCGTGACCTGAGTGGGTGGGACCTGGCTGGGAGTGAACTATGGGGTGGGGGGGGAAGGGGGCGTGGTCTCAGGTGGAGGGGGCGTGGCCTTTAATTGATGGGTGGGGGCGGGGGTGAGGGTGGGGGGGGGCTGGTTGGAGGGGGACCCCATGGGGTGGGCGGGGCTACGGAGGGAGGGGCGTGGCCTGAGTGGGTGGGGGCTGATCTATGAAGTGAGGGGTCGGGTGGGTGTGGCTTGGGGGCGTGGCCTGGGGCGAGGGGCGTGGCCTGCGAGCGAGGGGGGCGTGGCCACAGCGTTGAGGATCTGGACCCACGGGGTTGATATTGGATGGCACGGGCGGAGGGGGGCGTGGTTTGTGGGTGGTGGGCGTGGCCTGTGAGCAGCTGGGCATCCTTTTTGGGCGAGTGGGCGTGGTCTGGGGCGAGGGGCGTGGCCTGCGAGCGAGGGGGGCGTGGCCACAGCGTTGCGGATCAGCACCCCCAGGGTTGATACTGGATGGGATGAGTGGAGGGGGGCGTGGCCTGTGGGTGGTGGGCGTGGCCTGCGACCGAGTGGGCGTGGTCCTCGGCATGGGGTGGGCGTGTCCTTTGCACAAAGGGGGGCGTGGCCACAGCCCTGCAGATCAGCACCCCCAGAGTGGACAGTGATGGGGAGGGGGGGGGGGGGGGCGTGGTGTGGGATGAGTGGGCGTGGCTTTAGACCGGAGGGCGTGTCCTGCACTGGGTGGGCGTGTCCGGTGGGCGTGTCCTGACTCCAGCCCCGCCCCTCTTCCCCCCCCCCCCCCCCCCAGAGCGGCTGTGGACGGCCCCCGAGCTCCTGCGGGACGCGGGGTTGGAGCGCCGGGGGTCGCAGCGCGGGGACATCTTCGGCATCGGGATCATCATGCAGGAGGTGATCTGCCGCAGCGCCCCCTACTGCATGCTGGGGCTGCCCCCCGCAGGTACCCGCACCCCCTGGCACCCCCGGGACCCCCCCTGGGACCCCCCGGGACACCCCGGGACACCCCAGGACCCTTCCGGGACAACGGGACCCCTCGGGACATCGGGACCCCTTGGGACATCAGGATCCCTCAGTATCACCAGGGACCCCCCGGGACACCCTGGGACCCCCAGGGACCTCCCCGGGACCCCAGGACCAACAGGGACCCCCCAGGATGCCCCGGGACCCCCTCGGGACACCGGGACCCCTTGGGACATCGGGACCCCTTGGGACATCGGGATCCCTCAGTATCACCAGGGACCCCCCCAGGACACCCCGGGACACCCTGGGACCCCCAGGGACCCCCTCGGGACATCGGGATCCCTGAGTATCACCAGTGGCCCCCCCGGGACCCCCAGGGACCTCCAGGGACCTCCTCGGAACACCAGGACCAACAGGGCCCCCCCCAGGACCCCCCGGGACACCCTAGGACCCCCTCGGGACACTGGGACCCCTTGGGACATCAGGATCCCTCAGTATCACCAGGGTGCCCCCCAGGACACCCCGGGACACCCCAGGACCCCCAGGGACCCCAGGACCAACAGGGACCTCCCAGGACACCCTGGGACCCCCGGGGACCCTCCTGGGGCACCAGGACTCCTCAGGACTTTGGGATCCCTCAGTATCACCAGGGTCCCCCCCGGGACACCCCGGGACCCCCTCGGGACATCGGGATCCCTCAGTATCACCAGGGACCCCCCCAGGACACCCCGGGACACCCCGGGACACCCCAGGGACCTCCCCGGGACCCCAGGACCAACAGGGACCCCTTGGGACACCCTGGGACCCTCCCAGGACCCCCCAGGACCCCCCGGGACACCCCAGGACCTTTCTGGGACACCGGGACCCCTTGGGACATTGGGATCCCTCAGTATCACCAGGGACCCCCCCCGGGACCCCCAGGGACCTCCTCGGAACACCAGGACCAACAGGGCCCCCCCCGGGGCCCCCTCGGGACCCCCTGGGACACCCCAGGACCCCCTCGGGACACCGGGACCCCTCGGGACATCGGGATCCCTCAGTATCACCAGGGACCCCCCCAGGACACCCCGGGACCCCCAGGGACCTCCCTGGGACCCCAGGACCAACAGGGACCCCTTGGGACGCCCTGGGACCCTCCCGGGACCCCCCAGGGACCCCCCGGGACACCCCAGGACCTTTCTGGGACACCGGGACCCCTTGGGACATTGGGATCCCTCAGTATCACCAGGGACCCCCCCGGGACCCCCAGGGACCTCCTCGGAACACCAGGACCAACAGGGCCCCCCCCAGGCCCCCCCAGGGCCCCCCCCAGGGACCCCCAGGGACACCCCGGGACCCCCAGGGACCTCCCCGGGACACCAGGACCAACAGGGACCCCCCTGGGACGCCCTGGGACCCCCTCGGGACACCGGGACCCCTTGGGACATCAGGATCCCTCAGTATCACCAGGGACCCCCCAGGACACCCCGGGACCCCCAGGGACCTCCCCGGGACCCCAGGACCAACAGGGACCCCCTGGGATGCCCTGGGACCCTCCCGGGACCCCCCAGGGACCCCCCCGGGACACCCCAAGACCCCCCCGGGACCCCCAGGGACCCCCTCGGAATACCAGGACCAACAGGGGCCCCCCCGAGACCCCCCGGGACCCCCCAGGGACCCCCCGGGACCCCCCAGGACCCTCTCGGGACACCGGGACCCCTTGGGACATCGGGATCCCTCAGTATCACCAGGGTCCCCCCCGGGACACCCCGGGACCCCCTCGGGACACTGGGACCCCTCGGGACATCGGGATCCCTCAGTATCACCAGGGACCCCCCCAGGACACCCCCGGGACACCCCGGGACACCCCAGGGACCTCCCTGGGACCCCCAGGACCAACAGGGACCTCCCTGGGATGCCCCGGGACCCCCCCAGGGACCCCCCGGGACACCCCAGGACCCCCCGGGACCCTTCCGGGACACCGGGACCCCTCGGGACATCGGGATCCCTCAGTATCACCAGGGACCCCCCCGGGACCCCCCAGGACCCCCCCGGGACCCTCCCAGGACACCGGGACCAACAGGGACCTCCCTGGGATGCCCTGGAACCCCCCAGGACCCCCTGGGACACCCCAGGACCCCCTCGGGACACCGGGACCCCCTCGGGACATTGGGATCCCTCAGTATCACCAGGGACCCCCCCCCGGGACACCCCAGGACACCCTGGGAGACCCCGGGACCCCCAGGGACCTCCCCAGAACCCCAGGACCAACAGGGACCCCCCGGGATGACCCGGGACCCACCTGGGACACCCCAGGACACCCCGGGACACCGGGACCCCTTAGGACCCCTCAGTATCATCAGGGACCCCCAGGGACCCCCAGGGACTTCCCCGGGACCCCAGGACCAACAGGGACCCCTTGGGACCCCCCCGGGACCCCCCAGGGACCCCCCGGGACACCCCGGGACCCCCTCGGGACACTGTGACCCCTTGGGACATTAGGATCCCTCAGTATCACCAGGGACCCCCCAGGACACCCCGGGACCCCCAGGGACCTCCCCAGGTCCCCAGGACCAACAGGGACCCCTCAGGATGACCCGGGACCCACCTGGGACACCCCAGGACACCCCGGGACACCGGGACCCCTTAGGACCCCTCAGTATCATCAGGGACCCCCAGGGACCCCCAGGGACCCCAGAGGTGTCCATGGATCCCAGAGGTGTCCATGGGTCTTGGCCAACCCCAACTTGACCCCCATGGCCACCTCCAACCCAAGGAACCAAGAGGTCTCCATGGAACCCAGAGGTGTCCATGGGCCTTGGCCAACCCCATCCTCTTCTCCATGGCCATCACCAACCCAAGGAACCAAGAGGTGTCCATGGAACCCAGAGGTCTCTATGGATCCCAGAGGTGTCCAAGGGCCTTGGCCAACCCCAACCTGACCCCCAAGGAATCCAGAGGTGTCCATGGATCCCAGAAGTGTCCATGGGCCTTGGCCAACCCCATCCTCTTCTCCATGGCCATCACCAACTCAAGGAACCAAGAGGTGTCCATGGAACCAAGAGGCATCCAAGGGTCTTGGCCAACCCCAACCCAATCCCCAAAGAACCTAAAGGTCTCCATGGAATCAAGAGGTGCCCATGGAGCCCAGAGGTCTCTATGGATCCCAGAGGTGTCCATGGGCCTTGGCCAACCCCAACCTGACCCCCCAAGGAACCCAGAGGTGTCCAAGGAACCCAGAGGTGTCCATGGATCCCAGAAGTGTCCATGGGTCTTGGCCAACCCCAACTTGACCCCCATGGCCATCACCAACCCAAGGAACCCAGAGGTCTCCATGGAACCAAGAGGTCTCCAAGGAACCAAGAGGTGTCCAAGGGTCTTGGCCAGCCCCAACGTGACCCCCAAGGAACCCAGAGGTCTCTATGGATCCCAGAGGTCTCCAAGGAACCCAGAGGTGTCCATGGGCCTTGGCCAACCCCATCCTCTTCTCCATGGCCATCACCAACTCAAGGAACCCAGAGGAGTCCCAAGGAACCCAGAGGTCTCCATGGATCCCAGAGGTGTCCATGGGCCTTGGCCAACCCCAACGTGACCCCCAAGGAACCCAGAGGTCTCTATGGATCCCAGAAGTGTCCATGGGTCTTGGCCAACCCCAACTTGACCCCCATGGCCATCACCAACCCAAGGAACCCAGAGGTCTCCATGGAACCAAGAGGTCTCCAAGGAACCCAGAGGTGTCCATGGGTCTTGGCCAACCCCATCCTCTTCTCCATGGCCATCACCAACCCAAGGAACCCAGAGGTGTCCATGGAACCCAGAGGTGTCCATGGATCCCAGAGGTGTCCATGGGTCTTGGCCAACCCCAACTTGACCCCCATGGCCACCTCAAACCCAAGGAACCCAGAGGACTCCATGGAACCCAGAGGTGTCCATGGGCCTTGGCCAACCCCATCCTCTTCTCCATGGCCATCACCAACTCAAGGAACCCAGAGGTCTCCAAGGAACCCAGAGGTGTCCATGGGTCTTGGCCAACCCCAACTTGACCCCCAAGGAACCCAGAGGTCTCTATGGATCCCAGAGGTGTCCATGGGCCTTGGCCAACCCCAACGTGACCCCCATGGCCATCACCAACCCAAGGAACCCAGAGGTCTCCATGGAACCAAGAGGTCTCCAAGGAACCCAGAGGTGTCCATGGGCCTTGGCCAACCCCATCCTCTTCTCCAAGGCCATCACCAACCCAAGGAACCCAGAGGTGTCCCAAGGAACCCAGAGGTGTCCATGGGTCTTGGCCAACCCCAACCTGACCCCCCCAAGGAACCCAGAGGTGTCCCAAGGAACCCAGAGGTGTCCATGGATCCCAGAGGTGTCCATGGGTCTTGGCCAACCCCAACTTGACCCCCCATGGCCACCTCCAACCCAAGGAACCCAGAGGTCTCCATGGAACCAAGAGGTGTCCATGGGCCTTGGCCAACCCCATCCTCTCCCCAAGGCTCCCTCTCACCCGAGGGTCCCGGAGGTGCTCCTAGGTGCCCACCCCCCCACCCCAGGTGACCCCTCCCACCTTTGGGTGCTGTCACCCTGGCAGAGATCATCGAGAAGGTGACGCGGCCGCCCCCCTGTGCCGCCCGGCGGTCTCGGCCGACCAAGCGCCCCTGGAGTGCATCCACCTGATGAAGCAGTGCTGGGCGGAGCAGCCCGAGCGGCGCCCGCACATCGACCAGGTGTTCGACCAGGTGAGGGGTGGGCGGGGCCACAGCCACGGGGGAGAGGGGGCGGGGCCACACCTGGGCGAGGGTTCCACCAGGTGAGGGGTGGGCGGGGCCACATCCACCAGGTGAGGGTTGGACAGGGTCATATATGGACCAGGGGTTCGGCCAGGTGAGGGTGGGCGGGGCCAGACATGGACCAGGGGTTCCACCAGGTGAGGGTGGGCGGGGCCACAGCACGGGGGAGAGGGGGCGGGGCCACACGTGGGCCTGGGGTTCCACCAGGTGAGGGTTGGACAGGGTCATATATGGACCAAGGGTTCGGCCAGGTGAGGAGTGGGCGGGGCCAGACATGGACCAGGTGTTCGACCAGGTGAGGGGTGGGCGGGGCCACAGCCACGGGGGAGAGGGGGCGGGGCCACACGTGGGCCTGGGGTTCCACCAGGTGAGGTTGGGAGGGGCCACAGCCACCAGGTGAGGGTTGGACAGGGTCATATATGGACCAGGGGTTCGGCCAGGTGAGGGGTGGGCGGGCCAGACATGGACCAGGGGTTCCACCAGGTGAGGGGTGGGAGGGGCCAGACATGGACCAGGTGTTCGACCAGGTGAGGGGTGGGCGGGGCCACAGCCAAGGGGGAGAGGGGGCGGGGCCACACGTGGACCAGTGGTTCCACCAGGTGAGGGTTGGGTGGGGCCAGACATGGACCAGGTGTTCCACCAGGTGAGGGGTGGGCGGGGCCACAGCCACGGGGGAGAGGGGACGGGGTCACACGTGGGCCGAGGGTTCCACCAGGTGAGGTTGGGAGGGGCCACATCCACCAGGTGAGGGTTGGACAGGGTCATATATGGACCAGGTGTTCGGCCAGGTGAGGGTGGGCGGGGCCAGACATGGACCAGGTGTTCCACCAGGTGAGGGTGGGCGGGCCACAGCCACGGGGGAGAGGGTGGAGCCACACGTGGGCCTGGGGTTCCACCAGGTGAGGGTTGGACAGGGTCATATATGGACCAAGGGTTCGGCCAGGTGAGGAGTGGGCGGGGCCAGACATGGACCAGGTGTTCGACCAGGTGAGGGGTGGGCGGGGCCACAGCCACGGGGGAGAGGGGGCGGGGCCACACATGGGCCTGGGGTTCCACCAGGTGAGGTTGGGAGGGGCCACAGACACCAGGTGAGGGTTGGACAGGGTCATATATGGACCAGGTGTTCCACCAGGTGAGGGGTGGGAGGGGCCAGACATGGACCAGGTGTTCGGCCAGGTGAGGGGTGGGCGGGGCCACAACCAAGGGGGAGAGGGGGCGGGGCCACACGTGGACCAGGGGTTCCACCAGGTGAGGGTTGGGAGGGGCCACAGCCACCTGGTGAGGGTTGGACAGGGTCAAACGTGGACCAGGGGTTCAACCAGGTGAGGGGTGGGAGGGGCCAGACATGGACCAGGTGTTCGACCAGGTGAGGGGTGGAGGGGCCAGACATGGACCAGGTGTTCGACCAGGTGAGGGGTGGGCGGGGCCACAGCCAGGGAGGAGAGGGGCGGGGCCACACATGGGCCTGGGGTTCCACCAGGTGAGGTTGGGAGGGGCCAGACATGGACCAGGTGTTCCACCAGGTGAGGGGTGGGTGGGGCCAGACACGGACCACGTGTTCGACCAGGTGAGGGTGGGCGGGGCCACAGCCACGGGGGAGAGGGGGCGGGGTCACACGTGGGCCGAGGGTTCCACCAGGTGAGGGTTGGACAGGGTCAAACGTGGACCAGGGGTTCCACCAGGTGAGGGTTGGGTGGGGCCAGACACGGACCAGGTGTTCGGCAGGTGAGGGGTGGACAGAGTCATAAATGGACCAGGGGTTCCACCAGGTGAGGGGTGGGCGGGGCCACAGCCACGGGGGAGAGGGGGCGGAGCCACACCTGGGCCGAGGGTTCCACCAGGTGAGGTTGGGAGGGGCCACAGACACCAGGTGAGGGTTGGACAGGGTCAAATGTGGACCAGGTGTTCCACCAGGTGAGGGTTGGGTGGGGCCAGACATGGACCAGGTGTTCCACCAGGTGAGGGGTGGGAGGGGCCAGACATGGACCAGGTGTTCGACCAGGTGAGGGGTGGGCGGGGCCACAGCCACGGGGGAGAGGGGACGGGGTCACACGTGGACCGGGGGGTTCCACCAGGTGAGGGTTGGACAGGGTCAAACGTGGACCAGGGGTTCGGCCAGGTGAGGGTTGGACAGGGTCATATATGGACCAGGTGTTCCACCAGGTGAGGGGTGGGCGGGGCCACAGCCACGGGAGAGAGGGGGCGGGGCCACACCTGGGCCGAGGGTTCCACCAGGTGAGGTTGGGAGGGGCACAGCCACCAGGTGAGGGTTGGACAGGGTCAAACGTGGACCAGGTGTTCGGCCAGGTGAGGGGTTTGCGGGGGCCACAGCCACGGGGGGAGAGGGGGCGGGGTCACACGTGGGCCTGGGGTTCCACCAGGTGAGGGTGGGCGGGGGCCACAGCCCTGGGGAGAGGGGGCGGGCCACACGTGGACCAGGGGTTCCACCAGGTGAGGGTTGGACAGGGTCAAATGTGGACCAGGGGTTCCACCAGGTGAGGGGTGGGCGGGGCCACAGCCAGGGGGGAGAGGGGGCGGGGCCACACATGGGCCTGGGGTTCCACCAGGTGAGGGTTGGACAGGGTCATATATGGACCAGGTGTTCGACCAGGTGAGGGGTGGGCGGGGCCACAGCCACGGGGGAGAGGGGGCGGGGCCACACCTGGGCCGAGGGTTCCACCAGGTGAGGTTGGGAGGGGCCACAGACACCAGGTGAGGGTTGGACAGGGTCATATATGGACCAGGGGTTCGGCCAGGTGAGGAAGTGGGCGGGGCCACAGCCACAGGGGAGAGGGGGGCGGGGTCACACGTGGGCCTGGGGTTCCACCAGGTGAGGGTTGGACAGGGTCAAATGTGGACCAGGTGTTCGACCAGGTGAGGGGTGGGCGGGGCCACAGCCAGGGAGGAGAGGGGGGCGGGGGTCACACGTGGGCCTGGGGTTCCACCAGGTGAGGTTGGGAGGGGCCACAGACACCAGGTGAGGGTTGGACAGGGTCAAACGTGGACCAGGTGTTCCACCAGGTGAGGGGTGGGAGGGGGCCAGACATGGACCAGGTGTTCGGCCAGGTGAGGTTGGGAGGGGCCACAGACACCAGGTGAGGGTTGGACAGGGTCATATACGGACCAGGTGTTCCACCAGGTGAGGGTGGGCGGGGCCACAGCCACGGGGGAGGGGCTGGACCCATCTCTGGGGCCACCCCTGGTCCATGGATCTTCCCCTTGGTGGTCCCTTTGACCCCTTGGTGGTCCCTTTTGACCCCTGGTGATGGATCTCCCCGAGCATCCCTCGCTCTGCCCCACATCCCTGGCTCTGCCCCACATCTGTGGGGCTGCCCCACATCTCTGGGTCAGGACCCATCTCTGGGGTCACCTCTTGCCCTCAGCTTCGATCCTGGTGGTCACTTTGACCCCCTTGATGGTCCCTTTGACCCCTTGGTGGTCCCTTTGGTCCCCAGTGATGGATCTCCCCGAGCATCCCTGGATCCCCCTGGCTCTGCCCCACATCCCTGGCTCTGCCCCACATCTCTGGGGCTGCCCCACATCTCTGGGTCTGGAACCTTCTATGGGGCCACCCCTGGCTCATGGATCTTCCCCTTGATGGTCCCTTTGACCCCTTGGTGGTCCCTTTGGTCCCCAGTGATGGATCTCCCGAGCATCCCTGGATCCCCCTGGCTCTGCCCCACATCCCTGGCTCTGCCCACATCTCTGGGGCTGCCCCACATCTCTGGGTCTGGAACCTTCTATGGGGCCACCCCTGGCTCATGGATCTTCCCCTTGATGGTCCCTTTGACCCCTTGGTGGTCCCTTTGGTCCCCAGTGATGGATCTCCCCGAGCATCCCTGGATCCCCCTGGCTCTGCCCCACATCCCTGGCTCCGCCCCACATCTATGGGTCTGGAACCTTCTATGGGGTCACTCTTGCCCTCAGCTTCGATCCTGGTGGTCACTTTGACCCCCTTGATGGTCCCTTTGGTCCCCGGTGATGGATCTCCCCGAGCATCCCTGGATCCCCCTGCCTCTGCCCACATCCCTGCTCTGCCCCACATCCCTGGCTCCGCCCCACATCTCTGGGTCTGGAACCTTCTATGGGGCCACCCCTGGCTCATGGATCTTCTCCTTGGTGGTCCCTTGACCCCTGGTGGTCCTTTTGACCCCTGGTGATGGATCTCCCGAGCATCCTGGCTCCGCCCCACATCCCTGGCTCTGCCCCACATCTGTGGGGCTGCCCCACATCTCTGGCTCTGCCCCACATCTCTGGGTCTGGAACCTTCTATGGGGCCACCCTGGCCCATGGATCTTCCCCTTGATGGTCCCTTTGACCCCTTGGTGGTCCCTTTGGTCCCCAGTGATGGATCTCCCCGAGCATCCCTGGATCCCCCTGGCTCTGCCCCACATCCCTGGCTCTGCCCCACATCCCTGGCTCCGCCCCACATCCCTGGCTCTGCCCCACATCTGTGGGGCTGCCCCACATCTCTGGGTCAGGACCCATCTCTGGGGTCACCTCTTGCCCTCAGCTTCGATCCTGGTGGTCACTTTGACCCCCTTGATGGTCCCTTTGGTCCCTGGTGATGGATCTCCCCGAGCATCCCTGGATCCCCCTGGCTCTGCCCCACATCCCTGGGCTGCCCCACATCTCTGCCTCTGCCCCACATCTCTGGGTCCTGGAACCTTCTATGGGCCACCCCTGGCTCATGGATCTTCCCTTGGTGGTCCCTTTGACCCCTTGGTGGTCCCTTTGGTCCCCAGTGATGGATCTCCCCGAGCATCCCTGGATCCCCCTGCCTCTGCCCCACATCCCTGGCTCCGCCCCACATCTCTGGCTCTGCCCACATCTGTGGGGCTGCCCCACATCTCTGGGTTCAAGACCCATCTCTGGGGTCACCTCTTGCCCTCAGCTTCGATCCTGGTGGTCCCTTTGACCCCTTGGTGGTCCCTTTGGTCCCCGGTGATGGATCTCCCCGAGCATCCCTGGATCCCCTGCCTCTGCCCACATCCTGGCTCTGCCCCACATCCTGGCTCTGCCCCACATCTCTGGGGCTGCCCCACATCTCTGGGTCTGGAACCTTCTATGGGGCCACCCCTGGCTCATGATTTTCCCCTTGATGGTCCCTTTGACCCCTTGGTGGTCCCTTTGGTCCCCAGTGATGGATCTCCCCGAGCATCCCTGGATCCCTCTGGCTCTGCCCCACATCCCTGGCTCTGCCCCACATCTCTGGGTCTGGAACCTTCTATGGGGCCAACCCTGGCCCATGGATCTTCCCCTTGGTGGTCCCTTTGACCCCTGGTGATGGATCTCCCCGAGCATCCCTGGCTCTGCCCACATCCTGGCTCCGCCCCACATCCCTGGCTCTGCCCCACATCTGTGGGGCTGCCCCACATCTCTGGGTCAGGACCCATCTCTGGGGTCACCTCTTGCCCTCAGCTTCGATCCTGGTGGTCACTTTGACCCCTTGATGGTCCCTTTGACCCCTTGGTGATCCCTTGGTCCCCGGTGATGGATCTCCCCGAGCATCCCTGGCTCCCTCTGGCTCTGCCCCACATCTGTGGGGCTGCCCCACATCTCGGGGTCCTCCTTTCCCCCCCCCCCTCTTTCCCTCTCAGTTCAAGAGCATCAACAAGGGCCGCAAGACCAACATCATCGACTCGATGCTGCGGATGCTGGAGCAATACTCGAGCAACCTGGAGGACCTGATCCGCGAGAGGACCGAGGAGCTGGAGATCGAGAAGCAGAAGACCGACCGCCTCCTCACCCAGATGCTGCCCCCGTGGGTCCCGCCGTGGGGCAGGGTGTGGGGCAGCCCCATAGATCCCACCAGTTCCAAGGGGGAGGCCGTGGGGTGGGGTTGGAGGGGTCTCGGGGGTCTGGGTGGGGTTGAGGTGGCCTCGGGGAAGGGGTTGGGGTCAACCTGGAGCCAGATCTGTGGGGCTGGAGGGGTGGGATGTGGGGCAGGATGTGGGGCAGGGTGTGGGGCAGGGTGTGGGGCAGCCCCATAGATCCCACCAGCTCCAAGGGGGAGGCCGTGGGGTGGGTTGGAGGGGTCTCGGGGATCTGGGTGGGGTTGAGGTGGCCACAGGGAAGGGGTTGAGGTCAATGAGGAACCAGATCTGTGGGCTGGAGGGGTGGATGTGGGGCAGGGTGTGGGGCAGCCCCATAAGTGCCATCAGCTCCAAGGGGAGGCCGTGGGTGGGGTTGGAGGGTCTCGGGGATCTGGGAGGGGTTGAGGTGGCCACGGGAAGGGGTTGGGGTCAATCAGGAACCAGATCTGTGGGGCTGGAGGGGAGGG